>JAODAL010001335.1:0-236664 GCA_025379985.1 Phyllomedusa bahiana | reverse complement strand
AAACCAAAAACAAAACCCCCCCCCCAAAAAAAACGCCCAAGCAAGAAATTGGAGTCAGGAAATCAGGAATAACAAGCAAAACAGGAAATCAGGGGAAGCCTCGGCCCCCCTATTGGCCAGTGCGACACACCCTCTGACCTGATTAGGAACCAAGCTGTCACTTCTAGGCTCATCAGCCCGGCCTCTCCCTGGGTGTGTCGACTGACCAGAGGGATTAACCCCTGCCGTACCTTGCTGCTCCACGACGGAAATGTGCACCGCGACCTTTTAGGAGGGGCCACTGGACCGTTCCCTTCCAATGGACCAGGTACTGTGGGGACCTCTGTACTCTAAGGGAGTCTAAGATACAGGCGACTTCATACTCTAACTGACCTTCAATGCTAACAGGAGGAGGGGGTTTAGAAGGTGAAATTGGAGACGGAATGTACCTCTTTAACAGTGACTGGCAACTTAAGACGGTATGCCACCGGGTTAACCACTTCTTGCACTACATACGGGCCCAAAATTGTGCAGCTAATTTACCGGAAGGCACTTTTAGGCAAAGATTTCGGGTGGACAACCAAACCTTATCCCCCACCGAAAAACCACTGGAGCAAAGACGCCTCTTGTCACTCTTTCTTTTTTGGATGCTCTGGGCGTTGACCAAGTTCTTCTGAACTTGGGCCCAGACTGTGCACAGATCGCTGATGATAGCATCCACCCCATTGTGATCAGACATAGCGCTGGATAAAGATGCATGTCTCGGGTGAAAACCATAGTTGCAGAAAAACGGAGAGACCCCAGATGAACTATTCTCCTGATTATTAATAGCAAATTCCACTAAAGGCAAGTATTTAACCCAATCCGCCTGCTGATCAGAGACAAAACAACGAAGTTTTTGTGTAATGGTTTAGTTCACCCTCTCCGTTTGCCCATTAGTCTCAGGGTGGAAGGCCGAGAAGGATACGGTGATACGGGAAACAAATTGGACCCCTCTGTCAGAAACAATATTCTCGGGTAACCCATGTAGTTTCACAATGTGTTTGATGAAAAGCTCGGCAAGCTTCTTGGATGACGGCAAACCTGTTAATGGAACCAAATGACACATTTTACTAAAGTGGTCCACCACCACCCAAATGACTGTCTTAGCCTCAGAGGTAGGAAGAAGATCGGTCATAAAGTCCATGGAGATGTGGGTCCATGGCTGCTCAGGTACGGGGAGAGGACAAAGTTCCCCAGGAGGATGAGTTCTGGGAACCTTTGCAATGAAGGCCACCAGTAGTTGCGAGAGATGAGCCTCTTTGTGCCAGACACTCCGGGAAGTCCTGATCATACAGAATCATGTGATTACTTTAATAACTGTAGCCGAAAGTGAGTGGGGATAAAGGGCGACATGTATGATCGGGATTTGCACCTGATTTCAGGCCTATACTGCGCCTCACTATGCCGACTTTCGTATTTGCCTAATATGAAGTGGCGCGCTGTGGGCGAGCTGTGGGCGCCCTGGGCCGGGATGCACCAGATTCGAATACTCCGACGCATGTATAAATGCCGGTCGGCAAAGTGAGGCGCATTACAGCTCCGACAGGCAGACCTCGTTTAATGTGGTCTACCTGAGTCACAGTGAAGCTAGAACTTACTGTAATGGGGCAATACAATACAGTTACAACAGTACAATAATAAGAAAGAGTTGTCTATAAAATTAATTAATGAATAAAGATAAATATCAAAATTGTCTAAAATCGATTTCAAAGTTGATCATTTAAAATGAAAGGAAATATATGTAAGATCGCAAGAGAAAGAAATATCAGCAATAAAAGGTCTTAAAAAAATATGGAGAAAATGAAACTAATTTTACATTAAATAAGCCAATTATGATGTTAATTTTAGTCGTTTTTTGAAAAAAAAAAAAATTAAGATGTATTTTTTCTTCTTTCATCTTTTATTCTATTTAGTATATTCAGCAAGAGCCAGCACAGCACAGGTCTTGCTGGGACCTGTGGTCCTCCAAGCAGGATTTCTATGTTTCCAGGGCAATTACGTCCGGATTTTCCATTGGAATCAATTGTAAGCTAATAGTTCATTATTTTAGGCACAGTTGGTGATGTATTTGCGGACGTAAATACGTCTGTAAATACGACCAGAACGAAGCCCTGAGAACATAGAAATCCTGCTTGGAGGACCACAGGTCCCAGCAAGACCTGTGCTGTGCTGGCTCTTGCTGGATATACTAAATAGAATAAAAGGTGAAAGAAGAAAAAATAAATTTTTGCTCTTCACTTACATGCTTAATTATTTTTCGCTGATTTCCAGCCTGTCTCGACACTTAATACATGTTAGGCGCATTCCTTATGCGCCTAAGTTCTGCAATGCGCCTCACACACTGGCGAGGCGCAGGGAACTTTACTCCGCATGTATGAGCGCACTTCGGGCGCCGACATAAATCAGACGCAGCTTTCACGAAGAAAACCATGAAAACGGGCTCTCCGACACGCCGATCTTCATTCATGTTTCCCAAAGACTCTAGAAGCAGGACAATTGGCAGGTCTCATGTCCTGGTGTGTCTTAATCTCAGTAGCTAAATCGGAGGACATGGCTGAGACAATCGTCTCCTTGGGTAATATGGGTACTTGATCCTCCCGAGGTGAGTGACTGGCACAGAAACTTCTAGATAACGCGTCAGCTTTAACATTTTTAGATCCTGGTCCTGGTGACGACAAAGTTAAAGCGAGTAAAAAACTATGTCTAACGTGCCTGATGTGGGTTCAGCCTTTTAGCATTCTCTAAAAGCTAAGGTTTTTATGATTAGTTAGGACCATGACTTGGTGTTGGGCATCCTCAAGGAAGTGGTCCCATTTATAAAAGGCCCACTTAATAGCCAACAATTCTTGCTTCCCAACATCATAGTTCCTCTCCGCCAAGGAGAATTTATGGGAAAAAAAAGCACACGGCCGGAGATTGGTCAGGGCGGCCGACTGCTGAGATAGGACTGCCCCTGCTCCGACCTCAGAAGCATCAACCTCAACGACGAAGGGTTTTGTATAGTCTGCTTGAACCAACACTGGGGCAGTGACAAAACACTGCTTAAGCCTTTTGAAAGTCTCTAAAGCCTCTGGTTGACAGTTACTGATATTAACCCCCCCTTTTAGTCATATCAGTCAGTGGCCAAACGAGAACAGAAAAATTTCAGATACATTTATTGTAATAGATAGCGAAGCCTAGGAACCGCTGCAAGGCTTTCAGGGAGAAAGGCCGAACCCAATCGAGAAGTGCCTGAACCTTCCCGGGAACCATACAAAACGAGTTAGGAGTCAAAACATATCCCAGGTACCTCCTGAACCCCGAAAACATATTTCTCAAGTTTGACAAATAAACTATTAATCTTCAAGATTTGCAAAACGTGCCGCACATGTTTAACATGTGATGACCAGTCCTGTGAATAAATTAAAATGTCATCCAGATATAAGACCATACAATGACCAATGAGTTCTCTGAAAACATTGTTTACCAGGCTCTGGAAGACCGCGGGAGCATTACACAATCCAAAAGGCATAACTAGATATTCAAAATGGCCCTCCGGGGAATTAAATGCGGTTTTCCACTCATCCCCCTTCTTGATACAAATAAGGTTTTAAGCCCTTCTTAGGTCCAGCTTGGAAAACCCCCTTAGCCCCCTGGATTTGATTAAACAGGGCAGGGATCAATGTTAAGGGGTAACTGGTTTTTTTAACGGTTTTTTTATGAGCTCCAATAATCAATGCAGGGGCGGAGACTTCCATCTTTTTTCTTAACAAAAAAGAAGTCTGCACCCATAGGAAACACTGAAGGCCGGATGTGACCCTTCTGTAGACTCTCTGCAATGTACTGCTTCATAGCGGTTCTGACAAGTTATATATCCTGCCTTTAGGAAACCTTACCCCAGGCAACAGTTCGATGGCGCAATCTAGGACCTACGCGGGGGTAACCTCTCAGACTGGGTTTTAGAAAACACCTCAGCAAAATCACGAATAAACGCAGGAATCTGCTCTACTTCCGCATTACTAAGAACAATAAGGAGACATCTGTCAAAACACTGCTTTCCCCACGTAATTAATTCTCCAGACTCCCAATCAATCACAGGATTGTGTCTTGAAGCCGGGCAACCCAAAACAACACAGCGGGTTTAAACCCTCCAAAGATGAACAGTATACAGCCTCTTCTTATGTATAGACCCAACTAGCACCTCAATTCTGGGGTGCAATTTCTGAATATTGCCCTTAGCCAGCGGGTAAATCAATAGCCACAACCCACATGGGAATCCGCTAGAGGCTTCCAGGGGAAAGCCTAGACGCTTAGCGAATGAAGCGTCCCTGAAAAATTTGGGAAACTCTATCCTGAATCTACAAAGCAATCCCCGATTCACACATAGAAAAATATGAATTTTCACTGGCAGCAAAAACTTTTTTGACACCAAAGGGAATACCGTTCCCCTTAAAGGGTGACCTTTCCGCAGTCCCCTGGCCCGGGGATTTTACACCCGGGGTTTTTTTTTGGGACCTCAGGATGCGATGACCTTCTCCACCATACTAGGGGACATCCCGGGGGTGCGACGTGAGGTCCTGCGGTCATGACAGCATCCCCCGTAAAGGCCCCTACCTGCATAGGTTTTTGGGTATCGTTTAAACCCCGCAGGTTCTGGATGTTTTAAACGGAGCAGGGATTAAGGCGGGGCAACGGAAAAGTTCTTTTCCCCGACTCTTTCCCAAAACCTCGCCCCAGCCGAACTCCAAAGAGAGGCGTCATCCAAGTGCCTGGGGAGGATTTGCCACCAAAAATGTCTTTAACATGGTAAAACCAACCTACACAACAGGCACTTGAGGGCTGGGTCTTCCCCCCGACGAACCCAAAACCACGGCGAAATTCCGGGGGCTACCCCTCTACACCCTTCTTCCCCGCCTTAAGGGTGGGGGCTAGTCTCGGCCACCTCCTCCCTATTGGGGGTCTCGAGGAGAAGTCTAAAGGAGACAAAAAAATCTGTTAAAGAAGACAATTCGGCGATCAGGGGGTTTTTAGAACCCCCCCTCCGGGGGGCCCTTGGAAAAGGGGGAAAACTTTCTCACTCCTGTTCTCATTCCCAAGGGGTATTGGGCGGGAGTCGAAATACAACCGACATCCTTTCCCTAAAAGGTCAGAAAGGCCTTCTGTACCCAAAAAGGTTAACTAAATGGGGGGTCCCACAAAAGGGGGAAAGGGGAGCCGAGGACTCCCCCCCCTGTAGGGTACCCTGGGGGGTCTCCTCTGCTGTACCCCCCTCCGGGGTCTTAGACCAAACTGGGCAAATCCTGCTCGCCCCCCAGTGCAGTAGGGGTTCTGCCCCTGGGGAGAGTAATGTACGGGCGGCCGAAAATTGCATGTTAGAGGAGGTGCAGTGGGCCCTGACTGCCACCCAGCCACTGTCCTCCTATTTGGGGCGTGCTGCCCTAAAGGCAACCCCAATGGAGACAAGCCCTTGCTACAACTCAGGGCCGTCAGGGGAACGCGAATCCAACAATCCGGGTCGATGCGTCGGGTACGTAAAAGCTACAAATCAGAAACCCCAAAGAAAAAAACGGGGAAAAAGTAAAGGGGTCAAAATTGGAGTTAACGGGTACAAAAACGTAACAAAAACAAGTCGAGGGCAAGCCGAATGGGAAAATCGGGAAAAAACAAGCAAAAACCAAAAAATCGAGAACATTAGGGAGAACCCTTTCTCAGGTAAGGACTACAGGAATGAGCGGGTTTAAATTTTGGGAAAACCCGGGAGCCCCCCCCCAGCAGATATTGTGCGGCCGGGCGGGCCCCCCAATTGGCGAGTTGACCACACCCTCTACCTGAATGAACCGAGCTGACACTCCTAGCTCATCACCCGGGCCTCTTTTCCCGGGGTTTTTTTTTTGACTACCGGGTTTTTTTTAAACCCCTGCCGTACCTTGCTGCTCCCCCAATGGAAATCCCCGACAGCGTCGTAACCTTTTTAGTCTTCTGTACGTAAAAAACTTATTACTCTTCTATTTTCTTGTGTTTTTTCAAAATCCTAAAAAAAATGTGTTCTGTCTTTACTTTAAAGGCTAACTAGTCCTCCTTTGATAATATACAGTAGTTAAGATCTATGGAAAACTAGTAACGGGTTCCAAAGACAAGTCAATGTCATTAAAAAATAATACAAAATGAAAAAAATTGGAAAAATGATCAGAAAGCTAGATGCAAGGAGGCTTCGACCAACTGAGTGTTTGGACATACATTTGGCAAATAAAGTTAAATGTGAATAAATGTAAAGTTAGGCATCTGAATAGTACTAATTTTCAGAAACAAAACCAAATTTTTAGAAAAAACCCAAGAAACTGTTTTTGGGAGAATTTTTGAATTACTGGTATTTTAGTTACAGAACAGCAGTACAGTCAACAGCTCCCTTTTTAAATCAGCAGAATATTGTCATGTATAACAAAAGGAGGCACTCAAGGGACAAAGACATAGTATAAGGCCTAGTTCATGCAGCACTGGGTTTTGGTTGGATTTTTAAGCGGATTCAGTGTTTCGAATAGACAGTAAGCCAGACCCATAGACCTCAATAGAAAATCTGAGTTGTAGTCTACACAGCTCGGATTATCTATTGTTGGATTTCAAAACTGCAGGTCTAAAAAAAAACATGTTCTATACTTTGCCATATTACGGTGTATTCTAGTACAGTTCAATGTTAAAGGGCCAGCCAAATTCGAAAAATGACCGCATTTCCACACCAAAAACTGCTGTGATGCAGATGGTAAAATACTGTCAGATTCTAAAACAGAATCCAATGGCATTTTACCATTGTCGTGTAGACATAGCCTTACTGCTGTGCAATGCATTGGTGCAGCTTCATCTGGAATATGCAGTTATGGGTACCTGGTCATAGAAAATGATGTTCTAGAACTAGAGAAGGATGAGCATCTAAAATGATAAACTGATCCATCAGGTGTGTGGATAAATAATCTGCTTCTCAGGGTAATGTTCCATGCTGCAGCTACTGCATGCAGATGGAACCATGTCCATAAAAAATTATCCAATGGCTGCACTATTTTGCTAATAAAACTGTGGTATTGCCAACAAAATTGTGCTGTAATTAACTCAGAGTTGTTTCTAGTCTAAATTGCTCTCAGGATGGGGAGAAAAATGCCCTCCTTTAATGGTCAGTTAAGACAGTGCGCACATAAACTTTGAGAAAGTCACCATTAATAAAGCCCATCACTAATCTTGTGTCATGCCCCGTCCCTGACCAGAGCCGCTTTAACACTTTAGTTGCCCACTACAAAGTTTCATGATTGGGCCTCCCCCCCTCCCCTCTAAATTTGCCTTTATCCAATACAATAAAAAATTCTTTAAAGACCTTTATCTATTTAGGGACAATTATTTTGAGACATATTCATGGGAAAATGTCAAATCACAGGTAATGACTTCTCTGACTTGAGGTTTTAAATTTCTCTTTTCTTTTCCCTCAGCCCCGATGCCAGACCCCTGTCCTCCCGCCTCCCTTGTCTCCCTGCCTTTTTTAAACCGCACAAAAAACTTTTCACCTTAGCGCTATCTCTGTTGCTGCCCCATATCTGTAACCGCTATACTTTAAATATAAATAATAGTGCCAGACAGTGTTCCCAAAAAATAAGGCCAAACAGATAATTCCTCCTCTGTCACATATAAACCACTGATTTAGCCCCTCCTCTGTCACATATAGACCTCTGGTGTATCCCCCTCCTTTATCATATATAGACTGATGCTGTAGCCCCCCTCTACCCTATAGACTACTGTTAGCCCCTTTCCCTTGTCCCCATAAGACCATGTTGTATCTAAACCCCCCCAGTCACAAAGGCCCCTTCTGAAAACCCCCCTATCACACATAGACCACTGCTTTAGCCCTCCCTATCACATATAAATTACTGCTGTAGCCACATGTCACATTTAGATTACTGATGTCGCACCCTCTTCTGTCACATGTAGGAAACTGCTGTAGCCCCCTCTGTCATACACAGACCATTGCTGTGGCCCCCATCACAAATAGACCACTACTCTAACCCTTTCTATCACAGAGAAATAAGGTGGTGACATCACATGTCACGTTCTTACTCTTTACCTCACTATAGTTTAAAAAACCCTTGAATAGTGCGTTTTCTGGGGAAGGGGCCCAAAACTTTTTATTGACGCGTTTCCATTGCTTTGGGGTCCCTTCGCCCCCCCAAGAAAGGGCCCTGATTGGCCCAAACCCGGGGGGAATTTTTTCTCAACTCCAGTCCTCAAGTCAAACCAAGGGGTCACGTTTTCAGGATTTCCTTACATTCACAGGTGATTTAATTTTTGCCGGCATTCTAGGGGAGATCCTAAAACTTTTCCCTTTTTTGTTTGGGTCTTGAGGATGGAGTTAGAAAACACTCCCCAAGGCCCTCATTCCACCGGCTCATTTCTGGCAAAAAATTTTAGTCATGCACGCCGTACGCCTGCAATACGGCGAAACCCGTCGGGCATTACGGAAATTTATATTTTCTCATAAGAAATGGATTTCCGTTCCCTCCCTTCGCCGCTTACGCAGAGGGGGGAGAAAGTGACAGTTCTTATGCCAGCGAAAAAACCGCCTGGATAACATGTCTAGGGGGCCGGGGAGCTGCCCCCCCCCGCCTGTACTCAAGCAGTAATTCAGGCGTAATCCTTTCCCGCAATTACGGTTGAATAAGCCGGTGAACCCCCCTAAGAGTGAAGTCCGATGATTGGTAACTACATTGAAAAAACCACACCTTATGTGCCGCTAAGCCATGGGATTTTCCTTGAAGAACAAACACCATGGGGCAGCTGCTAGGTGTGGTTCCCCTCAAAAGCTGACAGACCCTACCCTAAAAATTAGCTAGAATTATATCCTGTCTAGTTAAACTTGTGTTCATCAGCAGCAAAAAATCTCTCTCCTGTCCTGATAGACTGCTGCAAAATCTTGGTGAAGATGTAAATGTATTATTAGTTTGTATGGCTCTATAAATGCCAAAAAGGAACTGTACCAAACCCTCAGCTGCGAGAATCATTAAATCTAAGTTTTATTTTCTATCAGGAATAGAAATACAAGGAAGATTAGAAAGTTTCAGAACTTTTTATACAGTGTTGTGAAATAAAAAACAAAACAAAAACACAATATGACAATGAGACACTTACCAATTAAAAAATCACAGATCGCTAAATTAAGGAGAAAGAAGTTGCTTCTAGTTCTAAGCCTCTTGTCTACAATGAAAGCCAACATCACCACAGCGTTACCAAGGACAGTGAAGGAAATAAATACAGACATTATTATTACTATAAATGCTCTCATAGCTGGTGAATATTCTATTTCAATGTCATTAGTCTCATTAAGAATCAATAGATGAGTGTCATTATATAAATCATATAGCATTCTGACTGATCAGTACCTGTGAGTTATATATAAATGACAAGAGCTTAGACTGTACACTCATGCCACACATGTCTTTCTGACTCCTTTTATTCATGCTCTTATTGACTGGGACTCCCCAGGCACTATTATAATCTGAGGTACTTATTATACCAGAGGATTTAGTAGTCCTTTATTCAGTTCCCTATTGTATTTTAAATAATTATCAGTCACAGGCGCACCTTGTTTTATGATTTATGGCAAAGTTATACTTAGAAGAACATTTGTACAACATATGAAGCGTTTAATGTTATCTGGAGGATTCATCTACTGAATAAACTTCAGATATAGCCACATGGCATAGATAAAATACTGGTCGGATTCTGATTGAAAAGATGAGAGAGGCGTCTGTAATTGACATCATAGGTAGACCTCCATTATGAGAGACAAAATGAGAAAACAAATCCTGAAAATCACATTGTCTGATTTGGAAAGAATTTATTTGCAAATTATGGTGGAAAAGACGTCTCCTACAAATGTATTGTATATTGTTTGGTCAATATTTTGGCATGTATTTCAGCATAATTATGCCCAAAATACATTGAAAAATATGACTAAAAGACACCCCCTAAAAATTAAAAATCATTTTTTGGGAGGGGCAGTATAAATGACATGCTATCTTCATTCTGCAGGTCACTATGATTCTACAAATTTTTCATTTTTTTTCAATTTGCTTTGCATCAACATTTTCTGGGAATATTAACTTTTTTATTTTTTAATTTAGGTATTTGTACAGTGGGGAAAAAGATATTTAGTCAGCCACCAATTGTGCAAGTTCTCCCGCTTAAAAAAAAATGAGAGAGCCCTGTAATTGACATCATAGGTAGACCTCAACTATGAGAGACAAAATGAGAAAACAAATCCTGAAAATCACATTGTCTGATTTGGAAAGAATTTATTTGCAAATTATGGTGGAAAATAAGTATTTGGTCATCTACAAACAAGCAAAATTTCTGGCTCTCACAGACCTGTAACTTCTTCTTTAAGAGGCTCCTCTGTCCTCCACTCATTACCTGTAGTAATGGCACCTGTTTGAACTTGTTATCGGTATAAAAGACACCTGTCCACAACCTCAAACAGTCACACTCCAGACTCCATTATGGTGAAGACCAAAGAGCTGTCGAAGGACATCAGAAACAAAATTGTAGCCCTGGACCAGGCTGGGAAGACAGAATCTGCACTAGGCAAGCAGCTTGGTGTGAAGAAATCAACTGTGGGAGCAATAATTAGAATATGGAAGACATAAAAGACCACTAATAATCTCCCTCCATCTGGGGCTCCACGCAAGATCTCAACCCGTGGGGTAAAAATGATCACAAGAATGGTGAGCAAAAATCCCAGAACCACACGGGGGGACCTAGTGAATGACCTGCAGAGAGCTGGGACCAATGTAACAAAAGCTACCATAAGTAACACACTATGCCACCAGTGACTCAGATCCTGCAGTGCCAGACGTGTCCCCCTGCTTAAGCCAGTACATTTCCATCTGAAGTTTGCTAGAGAGCATTTGGATGATCCGGAAGAGTATTGGGAGAATGTCATATGGTCAGATGAAACCAAAGTAGAACTGTTTGGTAGAAACACAACTCGTCGTGTTTGGAGGAGAGAGAATGCTGAGTTGCATCCAAAGAACACCATACCTACTGTGAAGCATGGGGTTGGCAACATCATGCTTTCGGGCTGTTTCTCTGCAAAGGGACCAGGCATGATCCCGTACATGAAAATAAGGGGCCAGTATCAAATGCAAAAGAAAAAAGAGGCAGAGGGGGCGCACAATGGTGAAGTATGTTAAAAACTCTCGTATACATGGACACAGCTTTTGTCCGTAGCCCGTAACACGGCAGCCGCAGGTCTCAGATACACCAACGTCACTGGGAATGATGGGGTTAAAAGTGATAGCAGAAAAAAACAGGAAATGACTTGACCCCTCGTGGATGAACACAGTTCTCAGAAAAAAAGCCTTTTGCATTTGTATGCTAGGCAGCAGTCAGAAAATTTGCCATCAGTACAACCATCCAGCAATTAACCCTTTTTGGATGGTTGTACTGATGGCAAATTACTGACTGCAGCCTAGCAGACAAATGCAAAAGGCTTTTTCGGAGAACTTTTCACCCGCGAGTGCCGGGTCGTTTTCTGTTTTCTCTGCTGGGGCCATGTATCGTGAGATTTGGAGTACAAACCTCCTTCCATCAGCAAGGGCATTGAAGATAAAATGTGGCTGGGTCTTTCAGCATGACAATGATCCCAAGCACACCGCCAGGGCAACAAAGGAGTGGCTTCATAAGAAACATTTCAAGGTCCTGGAGAGCCCTTGCCAGTCTCCAGATCTCAACCACATAGAAAACCTTTGGAGGGAGTTGAAACTCCATGTTGCTCAGCGACAGCCCCAGAACATCACTGCTCTAGAGGAGATCTGCATGGAGGAATGGGCCACCATACCAGCAACAGTGTGTGCCAACAAGGGGCGTAGCTACAGTGGGTGCAGCAGTAGCAGTGACTACCAGGCCCTGCAGCCTGAGGGGTTCCAAAAGCCCTTCTGCCACATAAGAAGACTCCAGTATTGTAAATGGTGCCTGGTAACTGGGGGCACCATTTTACTTTTTGCACTAGGGCCCAAGAGCTTGAAGTTATGCCTCTGGTGCCAACCTTGTGAAGACTTAGAGTAAACGTTTGACCTCTGTCATCGCCAACAAAGGATATATAAAAAATTATTGAGATGAACTTTGGTTATTGACCAAATACTTATTTTCCACCATAATTTGCAAATAAATTCTTTCCAAATTAGACCATGTGATTTTCGGGATTTGTTTTCTCATTTTGTCTCTCATAGTTGAGGTCTACCTATGATGTCAATTACAGGCCTCTCTAATTTTTTTTAAGTGGGAGAACTTGCACAATTGGTGGCTGACTAAATACTTTTTTTACCCACTGTACAAATACCTAAATTAAAAAATAAAAAAGTTAATATTCCCAGAAAATGTTGATGCAAAGCAAATTTAAAAAAATGAAAAATTCGTAGAATCATAGTGACCTGCAGAATGAAGATAGCATGTCATTTATACTGCCCCTCCCAAAAAATGTTTTTTAATTTTTAGGGGGTGTCTTTTAGTCATATTTTTCAATGTATTTTGGGCGTAATTATGCTGAAATACATGTCAAAATATTGACCAAACAATATACAATACATTTGTAGGAGACGTCACTATAAAATACACGGCGTCAAATCACACTCTGCCTATTTTACAACCATAATTTAGCGAGCGTCTAAAAAAACAGTGACATCAATTCTTTTCAGGTGTATATGTGCCAGCAAACAGTAACGTATAGAAGGCACAAATGTGTCTCAGGCTACTACGTAAACACAACACAATCTCAGCAGCACTCTGCGACCACTAAAATATAGTCAAAAGGGACATAGGAAGTTTTTGAAAAACATTTCTGCTACTTTGGAATATATGAAAATTTTTAGCTTCTTAGTGTACATTTTTTTATCAAAACTCTAAATGCCCATCTACCAATGCAAGAGAAAAAATAAAAATGAGACAGCGCTCCCTAGCGCAATATTGCGACTTTTGAATAAGAACCACTAGTACGTGTTTTAAGCACTAACCTTCTAGTGTTGTGCAAAGGAAGGCACAACCAAACGGTTAAACATTCAAATCAAGCAAACAGACAACTCTGCTCCAATACATCCCCCCAATCCGCCACCATCCTCCGAAAACCTCGCCAGCACCCCCCCCCCCCCCTTGCGGTCAATTCAGAGAGGGCCACCTTTCCCCAGCTCCATGCCACATTGGACGTTAAGTGGGTATCTTTACTGGAAAACAAATTTAGAGTAAAAGTAGGGATTCCATATCTGACTCTATCAGGCAAGAACCAAGGTCCTGAAAGTTAATTGGCTCAGTGCCCACTAGTTGTTGGGCCAGGTACCAGCCTGTCATTCCAAAACAAGAACGTATCTTATCCCGAATTGGAGCCGGCAACGTATCTATCACCGTCTGCCATAAGGTAAAAAACTGTTTAACTTTCTGCTCCTTTCGCTGCGAAGCCTCTATCCAGTCCATTTTCAGCAAGAAAAAGGTATTTTCCAAGAAAAGTTGTCTGTTAGGGCTCGCCGGCTGGCTCCACACCTGCAAAATTGCCTTTCGTGCCGCTGCTGATAAGACGTGTAGAAGCCTCTTCTCCTTTCTAGTGTACGACCCGGTCTCAGTGTCTATGAACCCAAAGAGGGTCCATTGTGCGGTGAGGATGAATGCACGCCCGAGGTATCTCTGCACCTGAGATGCCACATCTGCCCAGTACTGTTGAATTTTAGAACAGTGCCAGAGGCAATGGTAGAGATCAGCTTCCAGCGTATCACACTTAAAGCATTTACTTGAGGTGTACAGCCCTATTCTTTGTCCTCTGAGAGGCGTCAAATAGGCATTCTGTGCCACCTTTAGGGACATTTCGATGTAATGAGACGCAGGAAGAAATTTATAGGAATCTGCAAGTGCCCGCAATATAGTATCAGGGGTCAGGGTTTGGTCAGCCTGTTCCCAATGCGAAAGTTGCAGGGAGGTTTGTGCATAGTCAATGCGCCCTAGCAGATATCTATAGAGTACCGAGAGATGAGAGTGTCTCGTCGGCGGTCTCACCACGGTCTTGTAAAAATCCGGACTCCATTCGGGCCTCCGCAAATGTGGGAGGATGGAATTGGGGAAGCTGTTAACCTGAAGATAAGTGAAGAAAGGGTTTGGGAAGGTCAGGAACTGCAGCTGGAGTTCCTGAAGTGAATAAGTCCATCTGGCAGTCGGGTCCACCCACTGTGCAAGACAAGACAAACCCATATCATGCAACCGCCGGAACGAGCCGTGTGAGGACCCATCCTGAAAACGGGGGTTTCTGATTAAGGACTGATAAAGCGTGTGGTCTGGTGACGGGCCCTTTAGCATTCTGATCCTCTTCCATGCCCCCCCAAACCGGCATGAGAAGGACATTATTCTTGACATTAGATGGAAGCTCCACATAAGATAACTGCAGGAAATTTACAAGAGAGGACTCCGGCATGAACAGACCGTCCACCCGGCTTGTGGTGAATACATTTAAGGCCTGACACCAGTCCGAAAGATATCGTCCCAGGGCTGCTAGATTGTAATACTTGATGTTGGGGAAGCCGAGACCGCCAAGAAGCTTGGGCTGGTGAAGAATGTGAAGAGGAATGCGCGCCGTTTTCCCCACCCAAAAAAAAGTTCCGAAAAGGGCATTAATGAGCTTTTCCTTCCTGGGTTTAAGATATAGGGGTAGAAATATTAAATAGATACAGGAGGCGTGGGATCTCCACCATTTTAAAGCAATTGGGCCCCGTCCCATAAAGGATAGCGGGATGGTCGCCCATCTCTTGAGAGTGTGTTGCAGCCCATCACATTCTGCAGGTGTTCTCCGCATATATTTTGTCCCGGGTGCCGGGGTATGAGGATACTTAAATATTTTATGCTGGAAGCACACCAGCGGAGATGGTGGGAGGAGGGCCATAATGGACGCGACGGTCCTCTGCGTAGAAGGCCTTCGCTCTTATCAATGTTTATATTGTACCCCGAGAGGTCCCCCTTCGCCTTAATATCCTGCAGCACCTGCTCCCAAAGGTGGTCTTGGGATTGGAGACCATCAGTAACAGGTCATCCGCATAGGCCGCCAGCTTTATCTCACAGTCATTCAACTTGATTCCCGAAAACGTTTGAGATTGGGTGACGTGATACAGAAGAGGGTCAATGGAGAGATTGAATGGAATTGGCGAAAGGGGGCATCCCTGCTTCGCCCCGCGAAACAGATCAATGAGCGGGGATGTTTCGCCTTTTCAGGGGGAGGAGGGCCGTAGTCGCGTTTTGCTGCATAAGGGACAGGAAGGAAGTGAACACAGACCCAAATCCCCACCGCCCCAGTGTGGAAAGCCAAAAAGGCCATGAGCCCCTTGTCAAAAGCCTTTTCCGCATCCAAGGGTTAACAGCATTTGGGCACCGGGTTGCCAGGGTCCTGCGCCGTTTTTAGCTGCCCCACAGCCAGCCTTACATTCCTGGTCCCAGTGTCGGTTAGAGATAAAACCCGACTTTGGCAGGGATGTGAAATAACAGGCAAGAATTACTGAAGTCGGTTCGCAATAATTTTGGCCAGGAGTTTATAGTCCTGGTTCAGCAGGGATATGGGCCGGTATGACGTTAAAGACGCAGGATCATTCCCGTCCTTCAGCAGCAGCACTGTTTTGGAGTCAAAAAAAGGAGTCTATCGGGACAGAACGGATGTAAACGTCGTTGAATTGTTGGGTTAGATAGGGGACAATATCGGTTTCAGGATTTTGGGAAAATTCCGCCGAATAGCCGTCGGGCCCTGGCGATTTACCGTTGGCTAGGGAAGTGATTACCGCCGAGACCTCCTCCACGGTGATATCAGATTCCAGCTGTAGGCGCTGGTCTTCGGCACCAGATCTAAAAATCCCGCAGCCCGGTCCGCATCAAAAGGGGTGGCGCTATACAGGGACTCAAAATAAGCCCCAAAAGCATCCTCTATGTCTGTCGCGTCTTTCAGGATGGTGCCTGTCTCGGGGCACTTGACTGCCGCTATTTTGGCGGCCTCGGCTTTTCCCTTGAGCCAGATCATGCTAGCCAGCAACTTCCCCTGCCTATTCCCCCACCCATAATACGATTCTGGGTTGGCCCTGACCTGCCAGCGCACATGACCATTGAGGAAGGTACTCAAAAGGTCTTGGGCTTCCGTGTAACACGCTTTTGTTTGCGCCGAAGGGCAAGCTGCGAATCCCTGTTGGGCAGCACGCAAGTCCTCATGTAACCTTCTAAACTTTTTGTTCACATCCCTACGCCTCATGCTCGTGTAGCTGATTATTAGGGCACGCTGCACCGCTTTTGCAGTGAGCCAAAGCAAAGGTGCGTCCCCAGCATGCGCTTTATTATCCGACAGAAACTGAGACCATTGTGCTTTTAAAAAGGCTCTAAAGTCATCTGATTCATACAGATGCGTGGGGAATCTCCATGACCTGCCCGTGGCGGGGCTCCCCGGAATGGCTAAGACTAATTGGATAGGGCCATGGTCCGAAATCGTAATAGGGTGAAGATCCGCCTGCATCACCATTGAGTGAAGAGTCGTAGACAACAGGGCGATGTCAATCCTCGAAAACGGATCATGAACCGCTGAGTAAAAAGTAAAGGATCAATCTGTGGGGTTCATGAGCCGCCAGGGGTCATAGACACCCAGGTGGTCCATAAGGTATGTGATCGAGGAGTTGAGAGGCCCCACGACTCGGCCTGTGCCGGATCTGTCCAAGGCAGGGTCTGGGGCCACATTAAAATCCCCCACTAAAATTAAATTGTCATGTTCCCGCTGCAACAGAAAACTGGTGAGGTCGGCAAAAAAGGAGTCATTTGGAGAATTTGGAGCATAGAGATTAACCAAGGTGTACATCCAGTTGGCGATCATCACTCTCAAATATATAAATCTGCCCGCCTCGTCAATATACTGGTCAGCGATAGACTGTACTAGACCAGCTCGAAAGTATATGGCGACGCCACGGGACTTAGTGCAGTAGTTGGCCAAAAAACCCCGGTGGATCAACCATCTGGCTCAAAGGGGGCACAAAATTTTTTTGTCCCCCCTGGGGCCTCCTCAGACTTTATAATGTCTGCCTTTAGTCTTTTGGGGTGGAGAAAAAAGTTTTCTCCCGTTTCTTTTGGAAATTTTTAAGGCCCGAAACTTTCCCCATGAAAAAACATTGTTTTGGCGGGGGCCGGGGGGGCCAAGCCCCAGAGTTTGGGGAGGCGTCTCCACTACCCCGGGAAACCCTAAAAAAGGGGAAAACCCGGGGGAAAGGGGGGGGAACCCCCGTAAATAAGGGGTTCCAAGCGTCCCAGCTTGTCTTTCCCCATCCAGATGAGGGGGAGGGAGGGGCGAGCCTTGCTATCTCTGGGGGGGCAGCCCGGGACAACATAAAAATCTAGAGGGGGGGCCGGGAAAAAAAAACCCAAAAAAAATTTGTAAAAACCCATCACAAAATTCTACAACAAGAGTACCCAATTTTAAAACCCAAAAATACCGCAGGAAGGGGGAAAAAACCCGGGGCACCCCAAGGCCCCTGAAAGCGTTTAAAAAACATTAACGAGACTTTTTTCATGAGGTATTCTATGGGAATCCGGGCCCAAAAATTTGGGAATTGTGGGGCCCCAACAAAGAAGGGCCCCTTTAGCTAGTCTCCATCCTGCTGTAAAAAAACCGCCTGGCGCCTCTTCCGGGGAGCCCGAAAGTTATCATTCTGCCGTTGTCCAACCTTAACCCTTTTCCCGGGAAAAAAGCAACTGGAATTAAATGTTATGTTAAATGCGGGTTTAACTACAAACCGGATGGTTGTTTTCCCTCTTCGGGGACTTTTTGGAAAAGCCCTAAAAAAATAAGGAACCTCTCCCCAAACCACCTTTATTTTCCCCGGCACTCCAGTATGCCCCCAAGAATTGTTCCTTGACAGCCCAAATTGGGGAAGCGAGCTATCACCTGCCTGGGAGGGGGCCCCCCCCTCCTGCAAACCCCCAAATTCCTTTTCCAACTCTTTCCACCTTTTGGGGGGTCGTTTGGAAGATAAAGGGCCCAGGCCCCAGCTAAGTCCACCACCAGATATGTTGCTAAAGATTTAGGGAGGGCCGATTCAGGAATACCGATGAATCTCAATTTTTTCCGTCTTTTTGCGGTTTTTGAGGTCGTCCAAATTTTTCCCCGCAAACCCATTTAAAGGTTTTTCCTGGGGCCCCATGAGGAAAACCTCCCTTTTAGGGCTCGACCACCCCCCCCGTTCGATGGATGCTGGGAAAGAGATTCTAGTCTTTAAATTTTTTTTGAATTCGTCTTTTAAATTTTCGGCAAACGCGTGTTAATAGACGATTTTATAAGGTCAATGGGCGGTCCATGGGGTGATTGCATGTGTCCCTGCGGCGGTCCGGGGGGGCAACAGCAACTTGGAACGAGGTTGGCGAAAGCGTCTGAGCTGTTGAGGGGGGAAGGCGAGGGCGGTGCAGGAGGGCCCCCCTTGGGTTCCCCCTCTTTTGAAGGTGGTGGAAAAATTAAACCCTGGGGAGGGCGGGCGTCCGGGGGGGATTTGAATTTCTGATCTTTTTTTTTCGCCTGCTGTGGGGTTTGCAGGTGGCTGGGTGCTCTGTCTTGGGGACTGAGGTGGGAGGAACGGGTTTGGTCCAAAGTGGCGGGAGCCCGTTTTTCAAATTTGGGCCATTTCTCCCTGAAAACAAGGACGACAGGCAGCCAGTCCCAAGGGCTTCCCGTTTGAAAGGCAAAAGGGGGGAAACCCCTTTCCCCGAAAAATTTGGGGGTGAGAAGGGGGTGGTTTTGTTAGGGGGAGGAGGGGAAAAAGACACAGGTCACAAGGCCCCGGAAGGGCCCCCAAAAAACCCGGGCATCAGAAAGGTTTTATCACTGGGGGTCCAAGGGGAGGCCAAGTTTTAGAATCACTTAAAACCAAAAATAAAGCAGACGTATTTTTTCCCTGTTACAAATTAGCAAAAACCCACAATGAGGCAGCAAACAAGTCAAACAAAAAACGTGGAAAAAGAAAGGCATCGCAAAACGAAAATAGGGTGGTGCGGCCCAACAAAACTAGAACACCAGTGGCAAGGAAGCAATAAGCAGGGGACTATAGGGAGTGTATCCTTGCGCAGAGCCTGTAGATGTGACAGGCTCCCGGGTGTTTGTTAAATAGGAATATCTGCGCACAGGTCAAACACGGACAGCAGGTTGCAGCAAGAGCTATCTGTCTGCGATGGTAGAGTTACAAAGTTATGGTGATACAAATAGACCAAAATATATGAAATGCATTTATTCGTTGACTCAAACCAAATAGTCTTGATAACACAATACCAACAAAATAAAAATGTATAGAAAGGGATTGGCAAAGTATACTATTTAGAATGAGTCAGTCCATGACCTCCTGCGATATGCCATGCATCCGATGAGGATAGCGGGGAATACGCCGAATATCGCAAGGGGTCATGGACGACTCATTCTAAATTAAGTATACTTTCCCAATCCTTTCTAATACATTTAAATATTGTTGGTATTGTTGATATCAAGACATTTGGTTGAGTCAACGAATAAATGCATTTCAATATTTTGGTCTATTTGATCACCATAAGGACTGACGGAGGTGTGGAGAAGACTCCTATTAAATAGACCGTGGCATAATAGTATACCTAGATACAGACAGCCATATACAGAGAGTTACAAAGTTCACAGCAGCAGAAATGATTATGCGCAAGTCACTCAGACAGCAGGTGGCAGCACAAGCTATCTATCTGTGATGGTAGAGACGCAGAGTCCACAGCAAAGGAAACATCTATGCACAAGTCACTCACAGACAACAGGTGGCAGCAGGGGCTATCTGCCTGTGATGGTAGAGCCTCAGAGTCCGCAGCAGCAGGAATGTCTGTATGCAAGTCACTCACAGGCAGCAGGTGGCAGCACAAGCTATCTATCCTTGATGGTAAAGCCGCAGAGTCCACAGCACAGGATGTCGGGGCACAATCGCTCGGGGGAAAGCAGGTGCAGCAGGGGCTATCTATCTCGATGGTAGAGCCGCAAACCATAGCACAGGGAATGTCTGTGCACAAGCCCTTCACAGAAGCAGGGGGCGCACAAGCTATTGGGGAGGTTTAAAAGCCGCAGAGACCACATGAGCAGGTATGTCTGCGCACAAGTCCCTCACGGACAGTAGAAGCTATTTAACTGTGATGGTAGAGCCGCAGAGTCCACAGCAGCAGGAATGTTTGCGCACAAGTCACCCACGGACAGCAGGTGGCAGCAGAGGCTATCTACCTGTGATGGCACAGAGTCCACATCAGCAGTGAGAATAATTGCATTAAGTGCACAAGGTGGGGGTAAGATGGGAGCGTCCAGCCCTCAGTAGAGACCCCTCCGCTGTGCCTAATATGATCCAGATGATGAAAGATGAGCAGGGTCTAGAAGGGCACTGTATGGTCACCGCTGGTGATATATTTTGCAGCCGGCCGCTAAGGAGAGCCTGCGTGGGCAAAGGGAGCGTCTGAGGAGTAAGGGACACAGTGCAGTATGTCCCAGAGTCCCAAGGGGGGTCAGAAGCTGTGCTAGTTTAGGCCCTGCTGTGGGCCCAGGAGGTACAGGACAGCTCGGCTGATTGTGGGCAGTAGGAGGTATCCCCCCCAGCCCCTGCACTGACCTCAGAGGGAGAGAGTCCTTCTCTACCTCTTGCCTGGAGCCTCCTCGGCCCCTCCGCTGCGGCGTGGGAGCGACAGACGCCCACAGCAGCGATGACAGTGGGTCTCGGCCCGGTGTCCGCGTGGAGTCTGCCGCGACCGGAAGTCCCGCTCCTCCAGTCCTGAAGTCAGCTCAGGCGCGCCCAGGAACGCTGCGGCCCCTCCGGCGTGGCGAAACGCCGCCCGGCAGCAGCAACGATGTCGCAGGCCACTAGGATGCAGGGTCCGGTGACAAGGCGCAGGCCGCCGCGCCTGATATCCGCGTGCCTCCGCGGGCAGTGCGGGCTCACCCCCGCAGCACGGGCGTCCGTCACAGGCGTCGATCACCGGCAGGTAAGACGGGTTGGTGCGGGTGCTGCTGTCTTTTCGCCGCCGTCAGCAGTGGGGGCAAAGTCTGTCTCCCGACTCCTCGCTCCGGCAGCAGTCCTCCAAGATGGCCGCCGTCAGTCTTTATGCAGGCCCCCGGGGAGAGTTCACAAAATAGCTCCTGGACCACAGGCACCAGCTCTCCGGCTACCACCAGGGAGAATTTGGGGGTCTTTAGAGTCCGGATGGCCTTGGGATCCAGTGGATGCAGGTATCCTGAACAGGAGCTGTGGTAAACCGCGGCCATACACGATGCCCCGCCCCCGGAAGTCCTCCGGCACAACACTTTTTTTAAGCATCCAAATATTTGGAACCAAAGTATCACGGTCGTCTGCAGCTGTCTGTCCGTTTTGCTCCATACGCCCAGTGCACGGGGTCAGGGAAGTAGCGATCCAAATGGTGTGAAGATTTTCTCCAGTTTGCCCAGAAAAAAAACTTCTTTAAATGGACTGTAATGACCGTGCTGGACGTCTTTTTCATTGAAGATTAATTATAAATAGCAACTGGAATACGCATTTCGTGTGTAGACCACACTTCCTTAATTCCATACACAATGTGCTAAACTCATGGGGTTAAAGGGTTTTGCCATGTTGTAATGTTGACGTGGGATCCTCCAAAATGGGTATTTAATCACTTTTCTAAATATATGTGATTACAAAAAGTAAAGCCTGTGAGAGCTACAGCATTGCTCAGTCCCCCTTAGTTTCTTGAAAGTTTACATTAGACACGACCAGGACACTGACAGGAGCTGATTTGGCCGCGCTTGAGTGTTTGCACTTCTTATCTGATGACAGGGAACATGAAGGAGCTTGCAAGGGGCTGGGGAGAAAGTGCAGTGTATGAGGCTGTCTGCTGTATAGAGAATTCACGGGTTGTAATGTAATTATTTGAGTAAACATTGCAGACGCTCCCTTCTTCGTTGCTCTCTGCTCACCCCCCTCCCTCTCCCACCTGCAGCAGTTCATGACTCGGCATGCTGAGTTTATAATCTCTCCTGAGCAGATAAGAGGTAAGGAACTCACTTCATGGCAAAACCCCTTTAAATACAAAAAACTGCCAGGTCTGCACATGTCAAACAAGGGTCAAAGGTTAAGGGAACAATCAGGTAAAAGTATAAAAATGAAATAAATAGATTATGTATAAATCACATTTACATATTGTACATCCACATAGAAATACCATATCATTTTAAAAGTATTACAAGAAGAATTATTATAAAAAGGGAAAGAAAAAAAAACAAAACTTTATTTAAAAGCCAAAAAGAATACTTTATTTAAAAACAAATGAAGAAAAAAAAAAAGGTTGAGTGACTAGATGTAGCCATTATAGACTGCTGGATTTATTTAGGGTCTATCGCTAAGGGTAATTAAAGGGGTTTTGCCACGATCTCATTTCATACCTCCTGTATCCAGCTCTTCAGCTCTGTGTGCTCAGAAGGGGGCGTGTGTGATTTGTTTGAATTGCATATCATGTGACCCAGCAGGATGACATCACCAGGCCTTTCCTCTCTGTAGTCAAAGAAAGGTCTGTTTATGTATAGAACTGTAAGTGGCTACTTTGTAGCTCAGAGGTAAAACTTTTGCCAAGGGTCCTCAGTTCAAATCCCTGCAGGAACCAAACCTGTGGATTTATTTCTCTTTATCAATGCACAGACCTCATTGAGGTTTCTTTTTTTAATTTATTTGCACTGTTTGACTAATTACTAAGGAGTACAGAGGACGGGAGTAGAATGACAGCACCTGGGGTTTGAACACTCAGTAGCTGCCTGAGAGGAGAGGTGATGTCTGAGCATGTGTGACCAGGACTAAGGAGCTCTCAGCCCTGGTCGTATCCCCTGGAGACGAGCTGTAAACAATGGATCACTAAGGCGGCAGCTAAAACAAAAATGCTCCAGAATTTTTAATAATAATGAATGGTGAAAATGTTTGTTATTTAATTTGCAAGCTTCCCACATAAATTTTACTTTGTGGCAAAACCCCTTTAAGCTGCTATTTTGACCTTTGTATTTAGTATTTATATTAAGGATGGAGAAGAGAAAAGGAGTGTCAATCACAACTTATAAACTTTTAAATATGTTTCCCATTGATGGTCTCCTGTAATAGTGATTACCATTGCCCTCAGTTTAAGAGGATATGAGGTCTAGAGGTACGATAAAAAGGTATAAAGTGTTCTGTACTCTCAGATGTTGTACACATACAGATGTATGTGAAAAGAAACTATGATTTAGGATAAAATGTGCTTTGACATGAATAAATTTATATATATATATACACACACACACATACATACATACATGGCAAAAAAAAATAAAAAATAAAAATAAAAAATAAAAAAAATATATATGCCCCAAAAATATATATGCCAAAAAAGTATATGGCAAAAAATATACGGCAAAAAAAATATATGCCCCAAAAAATACGGCAAAAAAAATATGCAAAAAAAGTAAATATATAAATAAATAAATTAATTAATTAATTAATTACTAGAACATATGTGTTGTATGAGAGGAGAAAAATGATGTTTTACAATGGAACATTCCTATTGGTTTTATAAATGGAAGATTATTTGACCAATTTCAGAATCAGATGAATTTCCAGGAGAGGCGTAGCTTATAATATCCTAAGAGGTGTTTGTTAGAATGTTTATTGTATAAGTTCTGTAACCTCATTGAGACCCATAGAAGAAAGGGTCTGCAACTGGTATATCCAGAAAGCCTCTCTCTCTTGGAGGGCTTCAAACCTATTGTAACGAACGGCGCCGCAGCCCATCCCCCGGGCTGCGGGCGCGTTCGTCCCCCGGTCCCTTCTCAGGTACCGCGGGCGGGTGGCCCCACGGTCCGTGCGCCGGTCCGTGGGCGCACTCGTCCCGCAGTGTGCAATTACTCACCTGACCCCGCTCCTGACTCCAGGCGCGCTCCTCACGGCTGCTGCGCGCGTCCCACACTTTTAGGGCACGCGTGCGCGTGCCGGTCTTCTCAGCCTTAAAGGGCCAGTGCGCCGGTAATTGGCTGATTGCCGGCCGCTGGTCCTATATATTGGCCACTCCTCCGGCAGCCCTCTGAGCCTATTGAGAAAGCGTCTTGCCTCTGTTTGTGTTTACCGTGTACCAGATCGTCTCGCTATCGTTCTCTGACCCCGAACCTCTGCCGCCTGCCCTGACCTACTGCCTGTCCCCGACTACATCTCAGCCTCACGAATTCGGTACCACGCTTACCCTTGGCTACCACCACAAGCAAGTCCCGCCAGTGGAAGCGACCTGGTAGTTCTCCGCCACAGCAAGTCCATCCCGCTTTGCGGCGGGCTCTGGTGAAAACTGGGTTCTACTTAGACTCCGCTCCCTGGCGTGGGCTTTCGCCATCGCTTGCGGTGGCCCAGCGGATCTACTACCACTGCCGTTACAGTAAGATCCGGCCATGGATCCCGCCAAGGTGCCCCTGCCTATTGAAGCGGACCTTGCCGCAGTTGTTGCGCAACAGTCACGTCAAATTGCGCAACGGCTCAGCAGTTGGAAAGTTGACCGTCATGTTACAGCAAATTTCTGGCGAACTAGGCCGCAGCCGCCATCTCCACCCGTGGCAAACTCCGCCCCCGCTGCACCGCCTGCACGGTGGGCCCAAGCTCCGGTTACCGATACCATCCAAGTTTGAAGGGGACTCCAAGCAGTGCCGAGGTTTCATCACCCAGTGCTCAATGCACAATGAATTAATGGCGGACCAGTTCCCTACGGAGCGTTCTAAGGTGGCTTTCGTGGTCAGCCTGCTTTCCGGGAAGGCCTTAGCATGGGCCACACCTCTGGGGGAAATCGGAACGATCCAGCGACGGCGGATCTGCAGTCCTTCCTCCCAGGAGTTCCGAAAGTGTTTTCGAGGAACCTGCTCGGGCATCCTCCGCCGAAACGGCCCTTCTAAACCTGTGCCAGGGAGACACATCGGTGGGAAACTACGTGGTGCAGTTCCGCACATTAGCCTCAGAGTTAGACTGGAACGAGGCCGCCTTATGCGCCACCTTCAAAAGGGGTCTCTCGAGTAGGATTAAGGATGTGCTGGCCGCAAGAGACATCCCGTCCGCCCTCAGCGAGTTAATTCAGTTGGCCACCCGCATTGACGTGCGTTTCGCTGAGAGGCGAGAGGAGCTTCCGCAAGAACGAGAGGTGGCACGGCCACGCCGATTTCCACGCCTGGCTCCAGTGTTCCAGAGGCAACCTATGCAACCAGCGCCACTCCCTGTTGAGGAGCCCATGCAGGGTACATCTCTCTGAGCAAGAACTGGCCCTACGTCGGTCTGGCAACCTGTGCCTCTACTGTGGCAGTCCTGAGCACTTCCGGAGGAATTGTCCTCAACTTTCAAAACGTCCGGGAAACTCCCGCACCTAGGGTCCATGGGAGAGGCGTCCCTAGGTGCAAATTCCTCCTCTCCACACATGATGTTGCCTGTACAGGTCGTGACCGATGCTGGTCTCATGTTCCGGTCTCCGCCTTTGGGACTTTGGCTCGGCCGGGAACTTTATACACCGCTCCTTAGTGTCGCAGTATCGTCTCCCAGTGGTCCGTTTGGAAAAACCGCTGGTCATCTCCTCGGTCAGCGACGAGCTGCTAAGCGACACTATACAATTCGTCACCAAGCCACTGTCTCTACCATGCTCTTCTTCAGCGCTTCTCCTCGGACTTCCGTGGCTGCGACTCCACTCTCCTACTCTAGACTGAACGTCGGGTGAAGTCACTCTCTGGGGCCCCAACTGCCTGAGCCTTTGGGTTGGTGCACCTTGCCCGGTGCTTACCGGCTCTCGCGCGCTTCCCCGCGAACCATTGGCCGGCCTGCCCGCCGAGTATCAGGAGTTTGCTGATGTCTTTTCGGAAAAAGAAGCGGAGATCCTTCCTCCTCACCGACCTTATGATTGCCCGATCGACCTTCTGCCGGGTACCAGTCCTCCCCGGGGTCGAGTCTATCGCTTCTCCATTTCCGAGACACAAGCTATGTCTGAATACATCCGGGAGAATCTCCAGAAGGGGTTCATACGGAAATCCTCCTCTCCCGCAGGGGCGGGATTCTTCTTCGTGGAAAAGAAGCACGGTACTTGCGACCCTCATAGATATCGGGGACTTAACAAGATCACGGTGAAAAATCGTATCCTCTGCCGTTGATCCCTGACTCTTTGATTCGCCTATGGGGTGCGAAGATCTTCTCCAAGTTGGACTTGTGGGGGGCCTTTAATCTCATCCCTTTCCGTGAGGGATGAGTGGAAGACAGCTTTTAACACCGGGGAAATGGGCACTTCGAGTCCCTGGTCTTGCCATTCGGCCTATGAAAACCCCAGCCTCTTCCAGGAATTTCGTGAAAGACATTTCAGGGACCTCTGTATATTGTATTTTTGTATCCCTGGACGACACCTTGGTATACTCTCCTGACCCAGAGACTCACCGTGTTTACGTCCGCCAGGTTCTGAGGCACCTCCGTGCTAACCGCCTATACGCTAAGTTGGGGAAGTGCATCTTCCATCAAACCAGCCTGCCGTTTCTGGGATATATTATCTCTGACCAAGGGTTGCAGATGGACCCGGCAAAGCTGTCTGCTGTCCTGCAATGGCCTCGCCCTGTTGGTCTTCGTTCTATACAACGCTTCCTGGGATTCTGTAACTATTACCGGCAGTTCATCCCGCACTTTCCCAAGGGTGGCACCATCGTGGCTCTCCGAAAAAGAACGCTAACCCGAAGCTGGCCATCGAGGCCGAGGAAGGGATTCTCGAGTTTGAAGTCTGCCCTTTTCCTCCGCTTCTATCCTGTCACGGCGGACCCTGCAAGCCTTTTGCACTTGAAGTAGACGCCTCGTCTGTCGGAGTCGGTGCGGTCCTCGCGCAAAGGGACCGACAGGTAGAACGGTCACCTGCGGATTCTTCTCCAAAACATTCTCACCAGCGGAAAGGAATTATACGATCGGAGACCGGGAATTGTTGGCCATCAAGCTTGCTTGGAGGAATGGGTTATCTATGGAAGGTGCCGGCATCGCATCTGTATCTACTCGGACCAAAAGAACCTGCAGTACCTCCAGATGGCCCAGCGACTTAATCCACAGCAGGATAGGTGGTCACTCTTTTTCTCCAGATTTGATTTCCAAATCCACTTCCCTTTCCCCGGAAAGAATGTGAAGCGGATGCATTGGGCAGCGCTTCCGATGTGGTTGGAGAAGAAGCATCCCGGAGCACATAATACCCCGGAGCGTCTTGTCCCCGCAGCCCCAGTCGACCTCCGGCATGTCCCGCCTGGGAAGACATACGTGAGCCCCGCACTCCGCAGAAGGATCCTGAAGTGGGGGCATTGCTCATTGGTGGCCGGGCACCCTGGTGCCCGTAAAACTCTCCTCCTTATCGCGCGGTTCTACTGGTGGCCCGGGCCTCGCTAAGGACGTTAAAGAGTTCGTTGAGGCCTGTGTCAACCCGTGCCCTAACAAAACGCTTGTCACAGCCAGTGGGGCTTCTGCATCCCTGCCCCTCCCTACTAGCCCTGGTCGCATGTGGCGATGGATTTTATAACCGATCTCCCCCCCGTCCTCTAGTAACACCGTGATCTGGGTAGTGACGGATCGTTTTTCTAAAATGGCACATTTTGTCCCACTGATAGGTCTACACTCTGCTCCGCGCCTGGCCAACCTGTTTTTTCTCCACATTTTTCGCTTACACGGGATGCCCCTACAAATTGTCTCCGACCGCGGAGTCCAGTTTGTCTCCCAAAATTTGGGGGCCCTGTTCCCTGCTTTCAGGTGAAGCTCGATTTTTCCTGGGTTATACCCCAGACTAATGGCCAAGTGGAAAGGGTCAACCAGGTCCTGGGGAAACCTCTTGCGCCATTTTGTCTCGGCACGTCAGAATAACTGGTCGGACTTATCCCCTGGGCGGAATTTTCCTATAATTCCCTAGATTCTTAGTCAGCGGGCGCCTCTCCTTTCTATATTGTGTACAGCTTGCACCCCCGCCCTCTTCTCCCACTAGCTTCTCAGTCCGAAGTCCCTGCAGTGGATAAGCTGGTCCGCGACATGAAGGCTATTTGGGCTCTGTCCCGCCAGTCTTTGCTCCGTGCTTCGGCACGCATGAAAACTCAGGCGGATAAGAGAAAGAGCCCTCCACCAGTTTTTTCCCCTGGCGATAAAGTATGGTTATCAGCCAAATATGTAGGCTTAAAATCCCAAGCTATAAATTGGGTCCCCGCTACTTGGGGCCATTCGAGGTGCTTAGACGTTTAAACCCGGTGGCCTACAAACTCTGGCTCCCGCCTTCCATGCGCATCCCGAACTCCTTTCACGTGTTGCTGCTCAAACCCCTGGTTCTCAACCGTTTTTCTCATAGGGCAGCACCTCCATCCCCGGTGGCAGAAGCCACTAATGTTTTCCGGGTAAGGAGATCCTGGATATGAAAGTGTCCAAGGGGAAACGGTATTTTCTCATCGAGTGGAAGGGGTTTGGGCCCGAGGAAAGGTCATGGGAGCCGGAGGACAAAATTTGGACCGTCAACTGGTACAAAGGTTCCTCCGGGCTGGAAAGAGGGGGAGGCCTAAGGGGGGGGGGGGGGGTACTGTAACGAACGGGCGCAGCCATCCCCGGGCTGGGGCGCGTTCTCCTCGGTCCTTTCTCAGGTACCGCGGACGGTGGGCCACGGTCCGTGCGCCGGTCCGTGGGGCGCACTCGTCCCGCGGTGCGCAAATTACTCACCCGACCCGCCCTGACTCAAGGGGCTCCTCACGGCGCTGCGCGTTTCCCGATTCTTAGGGCGGGGCGCGGTCTTCTCAGCCTAAAAGGACAGTGCGCCGGTAATTGGCTGATTGCCGGCCGCTGGTCCTATATATTTGGCCACTCCTCCGGCAGCCCTCGCCCGGGTCTTTAGTGCCCACTGAGCCTATTGAGAAAGGTCTTGCCTCTGTTTGTGTTTCGTGTACCCACCTCTCGCTACCGTTCTGACCACGAACCTCTGCCGCCTGCCCCGACCTACTGCCTGTCCCCGACTACTCTCAGCCCCCGATTCTGTACCCTGCTTTACCCTTGGCTACCACCGCAAGCAGTCCCCCCAGTGGAAGACCTGGTAGTTCTCCACCCCAGCAAGTCCATCCCGCTTTGGGCGGGCTCTGGTGAAAACCGGGTTCTACTTAGACTCCGCTCCTTGGCGTGGGCTTTCACCATCGCTTGCGGTGGCCCAGCGGATCTACTATCACTGCCGTTACACCTATAATTGATATGTTCTGGAATATGATCAATAAGAATGAGTTTGAGTGTCTTATGATCCCCATCGTGTGTTTCAATTAAGTGCCCTTTATAACCATGTAACATATATCTTTTTCTTTTGTTCCCTGCCCATGTCCTTTCTCGATTATGCACTTGTTAGGTGGTTCGCCCAATATATTGTTTCCTGCAAGTACATGTTAGAAAGTAAATTACATAACTGCTATTACAGTTGAGGGGATGTTTACTATCGAAGTATTGGCCAGTTGTGTGTGATGTGAAATTTTTCCCACTTTTTCCAATCATTGGGCATGTCATGTTCCCATGGCATTTAAGACATCTTGTCATGTCAAAGGAGGTACCCAGCCCACTGTCCCTGCCTACTTGATGTGCTGTCCTAGGCGGCAGACGGCAACTGGGCGACAGTCCCTGCGCTGCTAAAGTGCTGGGGCCGTCAGAAGGAAAAATAGTCAGACAGTCCAGGTTAATACCAAAACGGGAACGCCAAAGCCACAAATCAGAACCAGAGGGATAAATGTAAACAAGCCGGGGTCAAAAGCCAAACGGGAGCGAAGTGCAAAATCAGAAGACAAGCCGGGGTCAGGAGAAAAAACCGAGGTCAGGTACACGGATGAGCAAACAATAAACAATAACACAGGTAGCAAGGCAGCCAGGAGAATATCGCAGGCGCAGCACTCAGCTAGCAGGGAGTTCAAATGTGATCCCCAGATACCGCCCCTGTAGCTGATTGGAGCGGCCTCCGGGTCCTCCCATTGGCTGGTGCGAAACGCCCCCTATCCAGAGTGGCTGGGCCTCTCACTCACACAGCTCCTAGCAGACTGTCTATCAGGGTGCGGTCGCTGATCAGCTGCTGCAGACTCTTCCTCCCTGCAAGCCGAGCGCTGCCCAGCCCTGACACATCCAACTTAAGACGTCTTTGATAATTTGGTAATTTTTGTTGATGCTGTCTGATGTTACTTGGGGCCACAATCTGTTTTATTGTGGTTGCCCTTCTGAAAATGAGTGAGGGATTTTGTGTGAGATATTCTTTTAAATATGGATCCATCTCTATAATAGGCCAATGTTTCTTTAAAATTTGTTTAATCTGTTGATGGGATGTGCTAAATCGGGTAATGAAGTTTGTCTTATTATAAGTAATTTTATTGTTTGTTGTATTTTCAGTGGTAATGGAGGTGGAAGCCTGCTCTTCCTGAGGATTTTTTTAAACTTTTTTTATACATTTTACTCGGGACAAGGTTCCTGCTCTTATGATAGATTCCCTAATTAGTTTTTCTGGATAATGTTTTTCTCGAAGTCTTTCAGCTATCGTGGAAGATTGTGTCATAAAATCCGCATCATTAGTGCAATTCTTTCGAATGTGTCTTAGTTGTCTGTAAGGTACATTAGTTTTCCATCTATGTAAGCGACAGCTCCGGAAGTCAAGAAAACTATTTGCATCTACTGTCTTAAAAAAAGTAGTAGTAACATAGCATTGATCTTTTTTTTATGACCAAATCTAGAAAGTCAATTTCGTTCATACTGATTTTAGGGGTGAGGGAGATTCACCATGAGTTATGATTGATCTCCTTAATAAACTCTTGGGCCTCCTTCTCTGTGCCTCTCCAGATCATGAAGATATCATCAATATATCTCTTATAGATTACAAGTTTTTCAAAAAATGTGCTAGAATAGATATGTGTATCCTCAAAATCCCCCATGAACAAGTTAGCGAATGATGGTGCCACTCTTGTCCCCATTGCTGTACCCTTAGTTTGTCTGTAGCTAGAGTATTGTAGGTGAAGTAATTGTTATTCAAAATAAAGAATAACCCTTTTAGAAAAAATTCCCTCTGTGCGGAAGTTAGAGACTAATCTTTAATAAGATATTTCTTCACACATGTTAGCCCTAGGTTATGATAAATATTTGAATATAGGGCTAGGACATCCATGTTGATGAAAATAAATTCTTAGTTAAAGGGTATGGAGATGAGGTTTCCAATGAGAGTCTCTGAATCTCTCAAAAAACTTCAGAGTTCCTTAACATATGTCTGTAGGTAAATGTCTAAGTATTGGAATAATCTACTAGTTGAGCTATCAGTCTCAGAGATAATGGGATGGCCTGGAGGCTGCACAGCATTTTTATGAATCTTGAGGATGTGATAAAAGCAGCTTTTTTGGGACTGGAATGAAGATGAGTTGTTTCTCATCCTTGGTAATTTCCCCACTTTCTACAGATTCTGATAGCAATGTATATAGATTCTTGTTGGACTCCACAAAAGGGTCTTCAGTGACTTCTGTATAGTAATCAAGTAATCTTTTTGAGGGATACGAGGGCCATATATTCCTTTTTAGACAGATTTATGGTGATCTCACGAGGATTATTCCTCCTTTTTGTGCTTATTTTTTTTTAGAGGAAATAGGATTATTATTTTTATTTTCAATATCCCAAAAATCTGCTGCTACCAATTCTGAAAAAGTTTGTAAATAGTGACCTTGGTGGTGTACTGGGTAACACTTGGATTTTTTTGGAAGATTGATTATTTTCCCTGCTCTTGGTAGGGAGTTGTAAGTGTCTGGGGATTTTATTCTTATGTTTTTTTTTTCTCAAAATGTCTTTTTAGTGTTAGTTTTCGGATGAAATGCTGGAGGTCAATAAAAAGCTCAAAGGGCTCGGCAGGTGCTGTTGACAGTCCTTTGTTTAACACTGATTTATCATACTCATTTAGTTTGTATCTAGAGATGTTAAAGATGTTAAAGATGGGGCTCTTTTTTGGAGAGATGATGTTTTCCCTTTTTTTACGCAATTGTTTTGTGCATTGGCAAGGAGACCTCAATTCATATAGGAACCTACGCTATATGTTACCTCTCTTGGTGCTGTTTAGACCTCCCCATTTCAGGGAGAGAAGATTCCAGCTGAACCTGATCTGGTTAAGAAACATGTGGAGTGCAAAAACCAAGATGGGGGCCAGCCACTTCCTCAAAATCAAAATATGGTCAGCACATCCATTTTAAAAAATAAATATATAGGTGCACGCTGGTGTGGTCGGGCTACTACGTATCATTGGCGCTGTTGAAATTGAGGTTGTAATTTCAACAGCGACAGGAAAGCGAAGTGCGGCACACACTGTACGCCGTGTGAACCTAGCCTTATATTTAACCTAGTGGGGCAAGTCGGAGCCAGGCATTTGAATCTTTCCAGTGTGTGTGGGTGGCATGGCTGAGACTAGTTTTGGCGTAAAACGGGACACATTTATAAGGTGCGAGTTGGCGACAGGTCCATACATCACCCCAAAGTCTTTAGTCCAACACTGGTTAGAACATTTCTTGTTTAACGTACAGGGTTGTTGGTTAAGGAAAGACTAGGGGTCAGTCTGTGGTAGCATAGAAATGACGAAGACCCATAAGTAGAGCAACTGAGCCCAGGGCTAAAACCAGCTACGGTCAGGGTGTGGATTTTTTCCAGGCACTCAAAAACATGGACAATCATTAATTTAATTTGTTTTTTTAATGTACTGAGTGAAGAAATATGCGTTTGTTATGTTTTGGTAACCTACAGATTGTATATTATCAAGATGCAACGGACAAAAGAGTTTATGAATTACAGGGTTATACACACCGGCATTTTATGTTGTCTATTATCATGGATATGTGCATATACACATATATATTGTGAGTGTTTACGGCTCCGGGATCACAGCATAAGTCCAACAGGCATAGAGGCAGTTCTGGGGTATAAATGGGTCCCCTAAGTGAAACTGGACAAATTATGCCCAAAGTGTCAAAGTATTTTGTGTGGCCACCGTTATCTTTCAGCACTGCCTTAACTTTCATGAGCATGGAGGTCACTAGAACTTCACAGATTGCAGCCACTGTAATTTTCTTCCACTTCTCCATGATGACATCACAGAGCTGGTGGATGTTAGAGACTTTGTGCTCCTTCACCACTTTCCATTTGAGGGTGCCCCCCAGATGCTCAATAGGGTTTAGGTCTGGAGACATGCTTGGCCAGTCCAGTACCTTGACCCCCATTTTCTTTAGCAAGGCAGTGGTCGTCTTGGACTTGTGTTTGGGATCATTTTCATGTTGGAATACTGCCCTGCGGCCCAGAAGGGAGGGAATCATGCTCCTCTTAAATATTTCACAGTACATGTTGGCATTCATGGTTCCCTCAATGACCTATAGCTCCCCACAGCCGGTAGTACTCATGCAGCCTCAAACCATGACACTCCCAGCACTATGCTTGACTGTAGGGAAGACACTAGTCTTTGAACTCATTACCTGTTTGCCGCCACATACACTTGACACCATCTTGATCTCGTCAGACCACAGGACAAGTTCCAGTAATCCTTGTCTTTAGCCTGCTTGTTTTCAGCAGATTGTTTGCAGGATTTCTTGTGCATCATCTTTAGAAGAGGCTTCCTCTGGGACAACAGCTATCCAGACCAATTTAATGCAGTGTGTGGCATCTGGTCTGATCACAGACAGGTTGACCCCTCACCCCTTTAACCTTTGCAGCAAAGCTGGCAGAACTCATCTCTGGATAAGATGCTGAGCATGTGCACTCAACTTCGACCATAGCGAGGCCTGTTCTGAGTAGAACCTGTCCTGTTAAACCGCTGTGTGGTCTTGGACACCATGCTTAAAATCAGTTTCAGGGTGTTGGCAATCTTCTTATAGCCTATGCCGTCTTTATGTAGAGAAACAATTCTTTTTTTCAGATTCTTAGACAGTTCTTTGGCATGAGGTGCCATGTTGAACTTCCAGTGACCAGTAGGAGAGCAATAACACCAAATTTAACACAGTTACTCCCTATTCACACCTGAGACCTTGTAACAAGTCATGTGACACTGGGGAGGAGAAATGGCAAATTATGGTGAACTCAATTTTGCTGCCAGCAGTTTAGACATTGATGGCTGTGTGCTGAGTTATTTTGAGGGCAAACCGGATTTACACTGTTGTACAAGCTGTACATTGACTACTTGACATTGTGTCAAAGTGTCATATCTTCAGTGTTGTCCAATGAAAAGATATAAAATAATATTTACAAAAATGTGAGGGGTGTACTCACGTAGATAGATACGGTAGACAGACAGATAGATAGATAGATAGATAGATAGATAGATAGATAGATAGATAGATAGATAGATAGATAGATAGATAGCAGGGGCGTAACTAGAGAAGCCAGGGCCCCAAAGCAAACTTTTGGATGGGGCCACCTACCCCCTCCTCGCCCACCTCCGCGACCACAAACATTTACCAGGACATGCTGTTAGATAATGTAGATAATACAAGGGGCAAATACCTCACCATACATATCACCATCATACTGCTACCAAACAAAACCACTATACCAAAACCAATAACCCTACTACATATGGACTTGATTATACCTCCAGAACATGACCACAAAGTGACTGAATAATACCTCTACACTATTACTGATCAGTACACAAAGATCAATAGTACCGCCATATAGTGACCATATAGTGGTATATACTAGTGTACACAGGCTCCGCAGACTGTATAAAATCCCCATACAGTGACCATATAGTGGTAGACACCAGTGTACACAGGCTCTACAGACTGTATAAAATCACCATACAGTGACCATATAGTGGTAGACACCAGTGTACATAGCTCTGCAGACTGTATATAACCACCATACAGTGATCATATAGTGGTAGACACCAATGTACATGGCTCTGCAGACATAAGTGATTAAAGTGTAGTTACATCAAACTCACAGGTGACGTTTCTCTGACAAGTCATTGACTTTCCCTTTTGTTCTGCATTCGGTCCAGACCAGCATGATGACTTCTCCCGACCACTTGTCCCTGGAGATTTAGACACAAAGGGCGACATGTATGAAGATCAGCGCATCGGAGCACCCGTTTTTGCACGATTTTAAGTGAAAGCTGCGCCTCATTTATGTCGGCGCCCGAGGAGGTGCGCTCATACATGTAAAGTTACCTGCACCTCGCCAGTGTGTGAGGCGCAGTGCGGGACTTAGGCGCATAGGGACTGCGCCGAACATCTCGTACAAATCGAGACAGGTTGGAAATCAATGAAAAAGCATTAAGCATGTTAGTGAATATAAAAAAGAGTTGTCTTTCCAATGAATGAATGAATGAATAAAGATAAATATCAACGTGGTATAAAATCAATTTCAATGTATGGAAAAATTTTATGTATTAAAATGAAAGCAAATATATTTATAAGATCTCCAAAGAAAGAAATATCACCTAGAAAAGGTCTTAAAAAAGGGAGAGAATGCCACTAATTTAACATCAAATAAGCCAATGCAGATGAATGGACATCTGCATTGGCTTATTGGATGTTAAATTAGTGGTATTTTCACGGACTTTGCAATACATTTTATAGTGGAGATTTTTTTCTTGGGAGCTAATATATATATTGTCATTAATGTGATAAGAGAAAATTTAATAATACATTGATTTCATTGTTCCAGCACTTTGAAATGTGTGTTTATTAAGTACTTTATTTCAATGAAAAATCCATTTTATTCTTCATACTGGGTAATGTATTTCCGACGCGAAATCCGTCCAGAATGACATTGCAAATACGTGCCACACTTTGTGACACGTATTTGCAATGTAATTCCGGATGGATTTCGCATTGGAAATACATTACCCAGTATGAAGAATAAAATGGATTTGTCAGTGAAATAAAGTACTTAATAAACACACATATCCAGGTGCTGGAACAATGAAATCAATGTATTAATAAATTTTCTCTTATCACATTAATGACAATATACTTATTAGCTCCCAAGAAAAAATCTCCACTACCAAAGGTATTCCAAAGTCCGTGGAGATTACACTAATTTAACATCACATAAGGCAATGCAGATGTTGGACAGATGTTTTATTAAACATTTTCCATAACAACAATTTTAGATGTATTGGGGTTGCTTTGAAGTTTAATGCAATTCAGTATATACAACAAAAGGCTTGCTGGGACCTGTTGTCCTCCAAGCAGGATTTCTGGCTTAATTATTTATTCTTCTTGACAAATCATTTATTTTAATAGTGTTCTGCTGTAAGTGTAGAACTATAACACATTACAAGAATTCCGTGCTCCTCTTCCACTTCTCCGCTCAGATAGACCACATTAAACTAGGTCTGCCTGTCGGAGCTGTAAAGCACTGGAATGCGCCTCACTTTGCCGACCCGCAATCATGCATGCCTCGGAGTTTTCGAATTTGCCACATCCCGCCCCAGAACGCCCACTTCATGTTAGGCGCATCCGAAAGTGGTGAAGGTTGCGCCTAACAGCGCATCCCTGCACCCAACAGTGGATTCGGCACAGTGAGGCGCAGTTTTCACCAGAAAACAGGCGCAACTCCCGATCATACATGTCGCCCAAATGTCCTAGAATCCTGACTTTTCCCGCACCTGCCCCCTGGCTATATGGGGTCCATTTAAGCAGGCAGGGTTTAGATAGGCTATATGGGGCCCCAGATAGGCAAGGTTTAGGTAGGCAATAGAGTCCCCATATAGGCAGGCAGGGTTTAGGTAGCTATAGGGAGCCATACAGGGAGACAGGGGTTAGGTGGGCTATAGGGGCCATATAGGTATGTAGGCAGGGTTTAGGTAGCTAAAGGGGCCCCATATAAGTAGATAGGCAAGCTTCAGGGGGGGCTGTAGGGGCTACATAGGCAGACAGGCTTCAAGGGGTCTATAGGGCTATTCAGGAAGGCAGACTTAGAGAGCTATATAGGCAGGCTTTAGGGGGTTATATAGGCAGGCTTTAGGGGGGACTATGTAGGCAGGCTTGGGGGGGACTATGTAGGCAGGCTGGGGGGGCTAGTTAGGCAGGCTGGGGGTATATAGACAGGCAGGGGGCTATTTAGGCAGGCTGGGGGTATATAGACAGGCAGTGGGGGCTATTTAGGCAGGCTGGGGGTATATAGACAGGCAGGGGGCTATTTAGGCAGGCTGGGGGTATATTTACAAGCAGGGGGGCTATTTAGACAGGCTATATGCGCCGGGCCCCTCAGCTCCTCGCCCGCCGGCAGTGAACTAGTATGTTCGTTGCCGGCAGGCCCAGGAGTGGCATTACCAGGGTAGCGGACGGCTAAGAGCACAGGCCCCGGGGCAGCTGCTACGTCTGCTACCCTGGTAGTGATGCGATAGATAGATAGATAGATAGATAGATAGATAGATAGATAGATAGATAGATAGATAGATAGATAGATAGACATTATGTGTAAGTTGTGGACACAAAATAGTTGGACAGTTTTAATCAAATCCATCCAAAATTGCTTAAAGCTATATTTTAGATGTACTGGGGTAATAGTATAGAGTTGTAAAGGTGTACATAGCTTTTAAAGTGGTTCTCTAGTATGGGCAATTCCATCTTGTTAGAAGGGTCTCTTTATACTATTTGCAGACTGCTAATTGTGCCGCTGCTATGAACCCCAGAGATCAGCAGTTATTTGTGGGGAATGTCCATTCAAATAAATGAGTTATCTGTGTGATACATGGCAGGTGGGTCCTTCAGAATAAAGGACACTCTTTGTAACTATTGTCTGCTATGGCCAAGAGATGAGCATTCTGAACAGAGGACCCCCACTATTAACTCAAAGAGGGGGACCCTTTACTGTACAGGTTCATGCTTAGTCAACCTCTAAGTTATATTAAACGGGTTGTCTGTGATTTGTTTTTTAACTAAATTTCAGCTGCTGCTGAAGCAATTCAGCTGGATATAAACAAAAGACCAGGGCAGACCACCTGCAGCATCAGTACCGGAATGGGGATAGGTGAGGCATGATTTCTTTTTTGTTTTCCTACTTTATTACAGCAGCATCTTATATTTATTTAAAGAAAACATATAGATAACCCCTTTAAGTCTTTTCACCAAAAAAACAGACATTATTGAACAACTTTTCTAAAGCTCAGTTCACACATCACTCTCATAGCCTTTAATACATTTTTTTCCGGGTGACGTCACCATATAGTGGTGCTGACATAAGAACATAAGAAATGAAAGGCAATGTGAAAACACATAGGGCAACATGTATGAACGGGGCTGCGCCAGTGTTCTGGTGTATGTTCAGCCAAAAAGAATGTATGAATAGGCAAATTCCAAACGTTGGCGCATTAACTGCCTTCGTAATGCGGCAAAGACACTTTTTAATGTGCCAAAGATTTGGGGCGTTCTGCAGGTGCCACACAACATTCTTAGAATTAGACACATTTATGATTCTTTGATGCCAAACCTAGGCGCAGAACAGTTAGAACAGTCAGACCAGGGTAAAGGTGGTGCCTGAGCCAGACTTGTCGTATTACGTGGAAATTCCTAAAGAAGCATTTATGCTGTCTATCATACATGAAAAAACTTTCAGATTCTCAGTTCACATATTTTGATCAAAAGATGTTTAAGCTGCCCACGACTTTCACCGTGATCTCAAGTAGGGCAGTCCTATACTATCTTTTACCTCTCAATAGAGCCACATTCAGGCCTCTCACTGGGTCCACCGACCTCCTTTATCCACAGAGAAAAAAATATAAAAACACCCAACCTGCAAGCTGCACTTCTTATGACAGCCTGTGAGAGTGGGTAGGTGCAGAAAATCAAAATGGAGGCACCCTTTCCTCCTCATATAGGTTAAAATCAATATATACCAAATATAACGTATGGTTCTGCACAAAAAACACTTCTGAAAAAACATATGCAAACTGCCCTATTTGAGATCACGTTGAAAGTCGTGGGCAGCTTAAACATCTTTTGATCAAAATATGTGAACCGAGAATCTCAAAGTTTTTTCATGTATGATAGACTTGTCGTATTGGCACTACAATACGCCTGTATGTATGAACTGCAGAAGAACAGGTTCATACATTCTGCCACATTCTACACTGCCTTAAAGCTATTTAGAACTGGCCTGTAAGCACCAGGATTCATACATGTCGCCCATAATGTAGTTGCTTTTTTGAACATACCAAGCATATTACCTATTACTTGAAATCATTTTGGATCTTACCAGTGTTTTCTTGTGATCAATATAGTCTAAGAAGTCATTTTAAAACAAGCTGTAAAAGAAAGTTTTTCAGACATTTGGTGAAGTACAACTACAAAATACTCCATTGCGCGGAGTGAAAAATTCTGTAATTCCTACTCCTCTTATATTTAGTTCCTTTTAGTAAGTGACTAAGAAGTGAGATAGGGATCAAACTGAAGAGAGAATACGTTTTTTGGGTTCCAAAGATAAATATGCCGAGGCGCAGGCTCAGACAGGCCCAAAGGGGAGCAGGGGAAACCCCCTGTGGGCACCAGGGCATGACAGGCCTGGGGGTGTTTTTCAAGGAGAAAGGCAGAGAAAGAGAGTCAGAGTGCAAGAGTCCCGTGTACTATGTGCAATCATGTACAATAGCTGTAGGGTGGATGGGCTCCAAGAATCAAGTTCACTGGTGGGGCCCAGGCATCACAGCCCGACACTTCCAGAATGTACAACTCCTTCTATATCCAGTGTTGCATGTTAAGCAGTCTTCAAGGCTGCTCCTTTATCCTCTTTTTATCACATTTAAAGAAATAACTGGGACATAGTAAACTAGACACATGACTCTTTGAAAAGTGATTAACTATAAGTCCACATTGTTTCTGGTCAGGAGAGAGAATTAGGTGAAATATGTTTGCTGCGACACAAACTCAAAGTAATAAGATGCAAGAATAAAAGCATAAAATCTTATCACAGTGGTAAATAACTGCCTTCAGTATCTTCCACATGGGGCAGGTTTGCTTTAGACTCCGGAAGGCAGGAATGCTGGTATACTTAACCCCTTCTCTCCTCTTTTAGTTCGGGGAAAGTTGTACTGTACTACTGGGTACTGATGGCATACAGCAGCAGAACATAGTGAACAGTCCCGAGGAGGGGGGTCCAAGGGCTTCTCCCCTTGATCTTTTGAGATCCTAGCAATGTCCCTGGAAGAGCTAGAGATCAGAACATGTCAAGGCCAAAGTTAGGAGACATTAAACAGCTTTTACTCAAACGTGAAGCTTACTGGATTTTTAAACTGAATACACGGATGCCTAATGGTTTGAACTATAAGAACGATTTGTTGTATCATTACTGATGTTATATTATGTTATTCAGCAACAATGTTTTTAAACTTCACTTTTGTCATTTTAAACATGTAATCGGGGTTACTGTTACAATCACATGATCAGGTTGAAATATATGTTTTTTGCCTTTTGTATATAAAGGGGTTGTTTGCATTATATGTATGCACGCCATGAATAAGGGTTGTCATACCCGAAACGCGTCGGCGGTTTCATGACTTTTGCTGATATGCTATTTTAAAGTAATTTAATAAAGAAGATACGTTTTTATACATGGAGCCGGGGGGACTTTTTCTAGAGATCAGGGCTGCCTCTTTCTGGACAACGTCTTCCGAACTGACTGAATATGACCGTGCTGTTTGTACAATATTTTAGCGTTAGAAGTTCCCTTTCAATTTTGTTTGAGGCTGGCCCTGGACACATGGAGGAAAAAAGCGATGGAAATAGTATATTTTTTTTTATGGGAGAAGTACTTTCTAACAGTGGTTAATAGCCCATTGAGAATGTTTTCATGAGCTTATGTTGTGGGATAACCCCTTTAAGTTTCATGGAAATTCTGAATTAGCATGCCATACTTGTCTCCACTACTGTAATTCTTTACACTATAGGGGTGAGGCTTATGCAAACCACACTCATAATTGGTGTTCTTTCGTGGAGTGTGGGCATTCCTGGGAAAAAGGCTAAAAATGTTCTAAGAAAAATATACTAAAGAAATATTTAAAAAGACAGTTTAGAGCAGGATTGGACTCTGACATGTGCTGACTAGCTTTGCTTTAACCCAAATGATTGGCTCACTGGCCTAGGAGACTGTCAAAATCACCGTTTTTTCAACTGAAAAACGCCTCTTTACATTCCATAGTCTGCAATTAATGGACCAGACTCTTCCCTACAACAATGGGAGAGGTTAGTATGTTGAGAGGAATCACCATAGGGAGTATCAAATGGAACCATGTTTCATAGCATAGATGACAGCTGAGGTGGTCTCCATTTTGAGAATAACGCATGAGTGTTATTGATGATGACAATATTTGAAAGTTGTTATGTGTTCTTATTGTTCTTAATATTTGAGATGTTCGCCAATTTTTAGTATGTATTCCTAGCAATCCAGAAATTTGCTTTACTATACTAATGGCTCATTTTGCCATGCCATTTCAAGGATTGTTATGACTACATATGGCTTACACAAATAATTGTTATTGATGTCTATTGACATGGCTGCTGTGCCGTTTCATGTGACTGACGCTTCCCTGGTTGAAGTCATTCTGCTGACCATCCCATTCTGTGCTAAATTGTGTATTGGGTGCTCCTGGCCTATTGCTGTCCACCAGTAGCTATTCCTACCCTACCTCTATGCCAGATCTTTGGTATACTTCCTATTGTTTTAAAGCAATGTTTGTGTATCAATTTCTGATCCCTGACTTCAATTTGTTTCTGATCTTGCTACCTGTCCCCTGCCTGCTCTGACCTATGGCTTGTCATTGATTACCAAAGAACTCCGCCTGTCCTGACCTTCAGTTTGTCTGGGACTACTCTTCTCACTAGTTGTATGTAGACGCTCAGCAGAAATATAAGTGATTACACTGCAGTTACATTTAGTGACTCACAGGAGACATCTTTTCTGATCGGAGTCGTTCACTTTCCCTTACGGGGGGGTTTATATAACTCCCTTCCTAATGTGGGTTTATACAGGAAAGCATGGCAACTCCCTATCCCCACAGCAACCCGCTTTCCTATGATAGAAAAGCCAGGTGCCTGCTGTGAGGGGTAAGGAGTCACCCATCATTCCTTTATAGGCCCCCACTAGGTAGGTTTATAGAACCCCTCCCAGTAGATATATAGGTCTCCTCAGTATGTAGGTATATAGATTATATGTCCCCCAGTAGGTATATGAGTAATATAGTACCTCAGTTTATAAATATATAGGTAATAGGGTCGCCCAGTAGGTATATAGATAATAGGATCCCTCAGTAGGTATATAGATAGTAGGTCTACAGTCTGTAGATATGTAATAGGTCCCCCAACGTTATAGATATGTATAAGCACCCCCAGTCTGTAGATATGTAATAGGACCCCTAACATGTATGAACGCCCCTGTATGAATGCCCCTGTGCCATTTTTTTGGCGTATCAGCACCAAAAAATATTGTTTCCCTGTTCTATAGATGTATGAACAGTCGTACGCCCAAACCTGGCACAGTCTGCACTAGACACAACACTTCTGAATACGCCTACAATGCACAAAAGTTTGGTACAAAACTGCCATATAAAGTTTGGTGCATAATACTTTCATTCATATGTTCGTATTATACACTCCTCTATATCCATGTAGAACCGGTGTTATATACATGTCGCCCTTAATTTGCACACAAACACAAAAAAGTCAGAAAGGGCAGACAGTGGCAACGCTATAACACAGGTAAGAGGAAAGGTGGGAATAAGCTTTTTTGTTTTATCAGGGCCGCAGTATGCTAAAACAATTTTATTAAAATGTCCCAGACAATTCCCCCATTTTCTCTTGTTTGTTTTCTGCTTTTATCTATTTCCTCCTACACTACAAAATGGTACTGAAGTAAAATTTGCTATAGTGTTTATGCAACTGAAACATGTGAATTAGAGCTACTCTGGCATAGAGAACAAAACTAATGCGATTGTAATCTGTGCACAAAACTGCACAAAACATTACACAGGCACCAGGAAATAAATACATGAAAATATATTATTTAAAGAAATAATCACCCTTAATTTTTACATTAATTATTTAGGGTTCAGTGTGTGCAAAATTATTAAATAAAGAAAATAAATTATATATATAACGTGTGTGTATATAAATCATACACAATATGTGTATTATGTATATGATTATCGATATAATTATAAATGTAAGTATTGCACAAGGCACTGAATGGTTAACAACTCTACATCAATGCCACAGGAGAAAACAAGGTAACTACATATAAGTGGTCACATAAGGGAATATATTTTCTACTTCTTTCCATGCCCCCAGTCACAGCAAATTGCCGTATAAACAAATTAACAATAATGACAGATTTGTTAAGGGAACAACCATTCTAGGTAATGTCCTCAGAAGAGAAGAGACATATTGCAAAGCTGTTAAATGTTGTCTCAGTACAGTCATTGTTTCCAGTGACTAAACTTATCTTGAGCAAGTAATAATTTTCTTGGTAAATTTCTGTAAAGAAGCCTCCCCCATAATAACAAGATGTGCATACAATGCCAGGAGGATATTTTGTACATATCGTATGAATATCTATCAATTTAAACTAAAGGGAAGCTACAGTAATATAACCAGTGTAGCCAGTCATTAGTGTTTGCCGATAGACAGCATGATTAGATGATGCCTGTAGCACTATATTCTGATTTCCTAGCTGTACAACCTTTGGAAAGAAAGAAAAAAAATGTCAACAAGTTGATTAACAGGGTGCACAATGTCCATAGAGCTCTGTTCACATCTGTGTTAAAAGACAAAAAGTAAAAAACATGGGAACACTTAGCGTGACATGTATGTACAGTGTTGCACCAGCAGTCTGGCGTCCTTTCAGCCCAAAAACTGTCGCAGCCCTGTTCTCTAGATTTATAATCAGGAACACTCCAAAATTATGCGCATTATCGGGCACCCGCAGCACTTTGCCTGAGATCAGGGGGCGTTCTGGAGGTGTGTCGCACCACAACTGTATGATTCTACACCTTTATGACGGGAGGACGGCAAAACGTGGCGTAAAATATTTAGAATAGGTAGACCAAGTTGATAGTGGTTTACCTGAGCCTCAGTTGTTGTTTTAGAGCTAGAAAGTGCCTAGTTTATGACCTGCAGTAGAACAGGTTCATAGATTCAGGTGCATTCTACGGTACTAATGTGCACAAAAAAATTGGCATCTGGGTGCCAAAATACATGTTGCCCTTAGTGTAGGAAATTTGGATTATTATCCTATCCTTATCGAATGGTTAGTACCTGACTAACCTATTTCTGTGGTGCAATAGTGGATGCACAACTCTCCCAGGGCTTTAAATCAATTCAGTCTCTGAAGCCACCTCCCTTCCTCAGCTTTTCACACTGCTGTCTTTAGAAAGATATAGATACTAGATTTATTCCACAACTTCAAAAAAGTGTGGTAAAAAAGAGGGGAAAAGAATGTGGTGCCTGACTGAAAGAGATTGATAAAGAACTGGAAAATTTATTAAGACATAAAAAACAGGAAAGATGACTTCCGGTTCTGGCGCCATGGAGACGTGAGCGTGGTGCGAGAGCTCCCGAACACCCGCTCCTGTTAACAGCCAACTAACCGGTCAAGAGGACGCAGACTCAGCCGGCGGCATCATCTAAGGTGCCGCGGACACGCTGGGAGCCGACACCCTTGCAGCCGGGAAGCAGGAGAAATCAGCGGAGGCTACGCTGCACGGAGCGGTGAGCTCAGGTGAGCGAGGGATGAGCAACGCGTGACTAGCGCCCAGCCAGCAGCCATCCACAGCTCAGGGGAAATCTGCAGCGGTACCGGACCTCTCACGCTGGGGGGGGGTTCTGGCTGTGCTGCCCCGAGGGAGAAACAGTGCAGCGAGGGTGAGAGTGCGGTTGCACTTCATTAGGGACTTAAGGCGCTCCTTTGTCACGCGGGGCAGCCATCTTAACCCCCACACCTCCACTTGGTGCCCTTTGCGCCAAATACAGCGGGCCCCGCACAGACTGCCACATAATCTTAGGACTGTCAGCGTGAATTAAGCCCGCGGTCACACCCGCTCCGCACCCCGGTGGTTAAGGGGGATACCACAGAGGCACGAACGCTCACCTACAATATTATCAGCGATATCTCCCTGCAAAACGGCTGCATAGCTAGAAAATTGTATACACGGGCTAACACTGAAAAGCAGACTACATTGAACTCACAAAATACTGTCACAAACCAGCTGCCAAAGATCTTTGAGCCAATAGGCTACAAGTTGATTTGCCTTCATAGCTGATCGCATTAAAGGACATTAGTGAATAAACAGAGCCATCTTCTGGCAGTTCCTGGAATAAAATCCTGTCAATCTGTAAGCTAACTGCCATACTGTTTTGCTAATCAGCAGGTCTCAGCTCTACCAGCTGAAAAGTATATAGGCTACTGCTCAAACTATATAAACTAAGCATAAAACTTGCTAACACTATTGCAGATACTTCTTATGGACCGTTACGTACAAAAAATGGGGGGAAACGGTCAACCTAAGCAGAAAAAAAATCTGTAAAAAATCTGAAACAAATCCCTCATAACCAGGTGGAGCTGAGAGAACCTAGAGACCTGTCGCTCTCCTCGCTTCAACGTACTTCATCGCCCCGTCAAACAGACGACACATTAGAACTCGAAGAATGCCAAGGTTCTCACTTAATCAACTACCAACATTTAATTAAAGAGATATCTCGCAAAATAGGCCCAGGAATTCAAGAAGCCTTAGTGAAGACAGTACATGACATGATGCATCAGCTGCGATCAGATATACATAATCATGACATACGTCTTGATGAGGCTGAGTCGCGGATCAATGATCTAGAAAATGAGGTGGAGAGACAGTCTGGTACCCTCCGAGACATTACATATGAAAATAAAAAACTTTGGAACAAGGTTGAAGATCTAGAAAATAGGTCACGAAGAAGTAATTTGAGGATTATACACTCACCGGCCACTTTATTAGGTACACCATGCTAGTAACGGCTTGGACCCCCTTTTGCCTTCAGAACTGCCTCAATTCTTCGTGGCATAGCTTCCGCAAGGTGTTGCGACGTTGCTCAATTGGTACCATGGGGCCCAAAGAGTGCCAAGAAAATATTCCCCCACACCATGACACCACCACCACCAGCCTGAACCGTTGATACAAGGCAGGATGGATCCATGCTTTCATGTTGTTGACGCCAAATTCTGACCCTACCATCCGAATGTCGCAGCAGAAATCGAGACTCATCAGACCAGGCAACGTTTTTTCCAATCTTCTACTGTCCAATTTCGATGAGCTTGGGCAAATTGGAGCCTCATTTTCCTGTTCTTAGCTGAAAGGAGTGGCACCGGTGTGGTCTTCTGCTGCTGTAGCCCATCTGCCTCAAAGTTCGCCGTACTGTGCGTTCAGAGATGCTCTTCTGCCTACCTTGGTTGTAACGGGTGGCTATTTGAGTCACTGTTGCCTTTCTATCAGGTCGAACCAGTCTGCCCATTCTCCTTTGACCTCTGGCATCAACAAGGCATTTCCGCCCACAGGACTGCCGCTCACTGGATGTTTTTTCTTTTTTCGGACCATTCTCTGTAAACCCTAGAGATGGTTGTGCGTGAAAATCCCAGGAGATCAGCAGTTTCTGAAATACTCAGACCAGCCCGTCTGGCACCAACAACCATGCCACGTTCAAAGGCACTCAAATCACCTTTCTTCCCCATACTGATGCTCGGTTTGAACTGCAGGAGATTGTCTTGACCATGTCTACATGCCTAAATGCACTGAGTTGCCGCCATGTGATTGGCTGATTAGAAATTAAGTGTTAACGAGCAGTTGGACAGGTGTACCTAATAAAGTGGCCGGTGAGTGTAGGACTGCCGGAGGAAGTCCCACAAAAAGACCTGGTACACATTTGTGAGGTGGAGTTACCAGCTGAACTCCATCTCCCACGTACTTGTAAAGTGGACAGGGCGCATCGGGTGGGACCAGACCGAAGTTACCTCGTAGCATTCGGTTGAGACGTTCCTGCTGCCTTTACGAGAGAGACCTAGACAAGTAATCGTGAATTTTTTAGACTTCATGGACAAAGCCACTATCTTGAGACTTTTTAAACGCTTGAGAAACCCCTTGAGAATTAGAGGTCATAGAGTTTTGATATTTGAGGACTTCTCGGCGGAGGTCGTTAAAAAGAGAAGAGCATTTTCGACGGTGTGTTCTGATCTGTATCACAAAAACATAAAATCTGCTTTGTTCTATCCAGCTACCTTGAAAATATTCCACAAAAATGGAAACACCTCAACTTTTTACTCCCCAGAGGAGGCAAGAAAGTTTCTGAGAAAGCCCCCAACTCCTGCAGAGGAGCTAACCCAGCGAGCATCTCCGAGGAGACACAGACACCCCTCATTGGACCGACTCCAACAAGATGGGGAGGACTCTTCGCCACCGGACACTCGTCCAAAGGAACAGCGACCCAGAGGCCCATCCAGGCAAATCACTTGAACATGAATGTGTGATGGTTTTGTGATTTGGTTTAATCTGTTGGCGTAGGCCAAAAGGAGGGAAGAGACAACACTATATACTACGAGGAATGGGATTTCCCCACCCCCTCTATTCCCCCCCCCTTTTCTCTTATCTTTCTATCCACCCCCCCCCCCTCTCGCCCTTCCTATCCCTTCTTACGCTTCTTAATGCTCTTTTCCCTCTCGTTCAGAAAAGTAGTTTTGAGGTATCTCTATTTACACAGGAGTGGGTGCTGATGAGGAGCACCAGAACCCAGAAATTCGCTATCTGGAAATTGGTATTTTCTTGGTAAATTCCTGATACCCTTCACGTCTGAATGGAAAAAAGAGATGTCCAATGTCACGGCGACCGAGTTGGTCTAGAAAGATCCTTTACCAACTCGGTCTGTCATTCTATTTTGATATGTATGGTTTATACTGTTCTTTTTGTTTTTAATGTGTTGTTTTTCTTCAGTAGTCCTTGGTACAGCAGTCGGGTACAGTGTGTCGGTGAGGTCACTTGGAGGGGGAGAGGTGGACATAGAAAAGGTCAGGTACACCCAAATTAATATGGTACGTTCCTACGTATAATAACATGGAATGTCAAGGGTTTGAGGTCCCCCGGCAAGAGGCTCTTGGTGTTGCGACACCTAAAACGTCTAAAGGCTGATATTGCGCTTCTCCAGGAGACTCATTTGCTGGAGGAGGACTTTCACAGAATGCGGAGGCTGTGGGTGGGAGAGGTAATCGGCTCTGCTTCGGTTAAAAAAAAAGCGGGAGTACTGATATTAATAAATAAAAAGCTACCTCATCGGATAATAGCCCAAGCGCACGACGAGGATGGGAGGTGGGCAAAGGTACACATTCAAGTAGGTGGGGAGGAATGTTCCATTTATAGCATATATGGCCCAATCGCATGACGAGGAAGGGAGGTGGCCGAAGGTACACATTCAAGTGGGTGCGGAGGACTGTTCAGTATATAGCATATATGGCCCAAATGCAGGAGGATCTCAATCTTTTAGCTCACTGGAAAATATCGTACTTCAGGATAAGGTGACCAAGGTTATAGTGGGAGGGGATCTAAACGTAGTTCTGTCGCAGACGGAAGACAGGCGACGTGATCAGGACACTAGATGCCCGTCTTCCCGAAATGAACATATTCTCCCCAACTTCATTCAGAATACGGGGCTGGTGGATCCCTGGAGGATCCTCCACCCAGAGGCCAGGGAATATACACATTTTTCGCATGTTCACTCGACATGGTCCAGACTAGATTACATCCTGGTACCAGAGAACATGGTATCAAGGGTTAAGCAAATTAAAATAGGAGAGATGATAGTTTCAGACCACGCTCCAGTATGTTTGAACCTCCAAGAATTAACTCCCAGGGGAACAGAGTTTATCTGGCGGTTCCCTAATTTCCTAACGCAAGATGAGGATTTCAAGATGACATTAAGGGGATGGTGGCTGGAATACTCTACGGATAATGCCACCTCTCGGGAAAACCCGCAACTATTCTGGGATGCGGCTAAAGCGGTCATCCGAGGCAAACTGATTGCCTATGTAGCAAGACTTAGGAAAAAAACGGCAGACGCGCTGAAATCGCTCAGTGAAAAGTTAAGGGAAGCTTATACTGCCTTTCTTGCTGACCCATCAAAAGAAAATAGGGAGAGATGGAAAGACATTAAACACAACTATGAGATCTGGATGGAAAGGAGGGAGTCCCAAAAACGTACAAGCCAAGAAGCGCACTATTTCCGACATGGCAACAAAGCGGGCAAAATTCTAGCCAGAATGGCAAGGGGGGCCATCTCCTCCACAAATATTCCAGCAATGAGAGATCAGGAGGGAAGATTATGCTCTGCCGGAGGGGAGATAACAGACATTCTGAGGGTTTTCTATGAACACCTATACACAGATGAGAATCTTAATGACTCCTCATCTTCAGAATGGTTAAAGGAAATACATCTCCCAACCTTGTCCGAGATAGACAGACTCGATCTGGGAGCCCCCATCTCAGAACAAGAGCTAGAGGGGGTGATTGCCGGCCTAAAGTCACAAAAAGCGCCAGGGCCAGATGGATTCTCAGGTGAATTGGCCTCCACGGTCCTTTCAGAACTTTTCTGAAATCTCTCTATCTTAACCCTAGAGCAAGGATAAGCATCCCAGGCTTTCTCTCTCGACCTTTCTCTCTCCAAAGAGGCACCAGACAGGGATGTCCACTGTCGCCTCTCCTTTTCAATATAGCGGTATAGCCCTTCGCGAGGTATCTCCTGTCCAACTCTGTTTTTGAGGGAATTAAACTGCATAATCAGGAGATAAAACTCGCTATGTTTGCGGACAATATGGTCTTTTTCCTTTCCAACCCGGAGCGAGACTTAGGGGCACTCTTTGAACAATTAAAGGTGTTCCGGAATTGCTCGGGGTTTAAGGTGAATGAGACCAAGTCTGAACTCTTAGGATTATCAGGGAGAAACTTTGATATCATCCTGAAGCACCCAACAGTGAAAGTCCTACTGGCAAAACAATCTATAAAATATTTGGGAACACACATAGGCCGTACACCAGAATCCGTCTATAGATTAAATTATCCTCCTCTAATCAAAAAACTGCTAGAAGACCTGAAGAGGTGGGCCAGGCTTCCCCTCCTCTTGCTAGCCAGGTGCCACTTGGAAAAAATGATTGGGTTCTCCAAGTTGCTATATCCTCTGCAGACAATACCGTTGCTACTAACACATAGGGATGTCTCCGCAATAGAGTCGGCACTTACCAGATTTATATGGTCGGGCAGGCGTCCGCATATAGCATTAAAAAAACTGAAGCTACCCAAAGGGTTTGGTGGAACAAATTTTCCGGATGTCCATACTTACAATCTGGCCTGCCTACTCAGGCACAGTTTAGATTGGCTGAAAAACACAGAATATTATTCTAATACTACTCTGGAGAGCACACTGGCTCATCCATGGTCTTTTTCAGCACTTCTGCATACAAAGCTTACAGCTCTCCCTCACAACATTAGGACTAACCTGGTCTTTAGACACACCTGGGTAGCTTGGAAAGAGGTGAGAAAGATGTTGAGGCTACCATGGACCATTAGTAAGTACATGCCCTTGCAAGGACACCCGGAATTCCCTTTGGGCTTGAGTAACCCACACTTTCAAATGTGCGGGCAAAGGGGAATTGAAAATGTCAGCCACCTTTATGATCAATCTCGCTCCAAATTATCAACTTTCCATAGTCTCAGTTCCAAGTATGACCTCCCCCAGTCACACTTTCTCACGTACTTGCAAATTTGCAGCTTCGTGAAATCAAGAACGTTACAAGTCGGCAAGGTGCTTTCAAGTGCCTCCCTCGACCCCTTAATGACTCACTCGGGGGGGAAGCATTCCCTGGCAAGGTTATACCGAACACTAAGGGAGCCAGTGATACAGAGAGAATTGACCACACAATTTAAGAATTGGTATTCTGATTTCCGGAATGAAGAACTTCAAGAGGCGATTGTCAGGGATGGCGAAGAGTGTGTAGGCATATTGGATGTGAAAAATGGAGGGATACGCAGTTTAGATTCATACATAGAGCAATCTATGGTTTCAACATTCCTCCGCACCCTCTGGCACCAGACCGCAAGCTTATGTGTCCCAAGTGCCAGGAGCCTAAGTCGGAAATGGTGCATTGCATGTGGTTGTGCACAGATTCGCAGGGGCTGTGGAGAAAGGTTGCCAACCTACTTCGAGACAAGCTAGATATTGACTTCCCCTTTTTTGCCAGAGATATTCTTTTTTCCCATGATCTGCCTCCTAAAACAAAATTCTCGGCACTTGCTCCATGCTTCTTGCTAGGAACCAAAGAGGTGCATCCTGACGAGGTGGTTGGATCCCTCTACTGCTACTACTGATATGATCATAAACGAGGTAAAGCATTATGTCTTTTTAGACAGAATTGAAACAGAAAGAGAAAAGCATACACAACCACAGAAGTTCTTTGCAAAATGGAAAATGTTTATTGAACACTTTCTAGATGACACAGAAATTAGGCTCACAATGACTCCTTTCCTGACATCACCGTGGTACCTCAGAGCAGAGATGGCAGGTGAACTGGGGAAACTGAAAATCAATAATAACATAGCTCTGCAGGTTATTGGGGATACCGAGGGAAACCTCCAAAAATAATCATATAGGATATCGAGTTTTGGCACAGAGCTTTTGCAAGGACTGGGGGGGGGAATAAGTCAACCTTGAATATACTCAAAACAGGATAATAAAAGGCAGAGGGAAGGAAGTAACTCTTCTCTTTTGAAAATGACTTAATCACTTGGATTACTTGACATAGCTCCATAGTGATGATTTAGACTGCTGTTCCTTGGCTACGGTTGTTTCTTTATTGTGTTATGTATGTTCCTGACTTCTTATTAAAAATGGAGAAAAAAAAAAGGCGATCAATAGCACGTTTGTTTGCAGATGACACCAAACTACATAGTGTAGTGCAATCAATGGAAGAGGCTCATAAATTGCAAGCAGACCTGGACACACTGAGTGCTTGGGCATCCACTTGGCAAATGAGGTTCAATGTGGATAAATGTAAGGTTCTGCATCTGGGAACAAATAATCTGCAGGCATCATATGTTCTAGGAGGTAGAAAAACTGGGAGAATTACTTGTTGAGAAAGATCTGGGCGTTCTTGTAGATCATGGATTACAGAACAGTATGCAATGTCAATCAGCTGCCTCTAAGGCAAGCAGGACATTGGCATATATTAAAAGAGGCATGAACTCGCGGGACAAGGATGTATTTGTGCCACCTCACTTGGAATATGCTGTTCATTTTTGGGCTCCAGTTTATAGAAAAATGTATTGGAGTTAGAGAGAGTGCAAAGACGAGCAACTAAACTTCTAAGGGAAATGGAGCATCTTAGTTATGAGGAGAGATTAGTAGAATTGAACTTATTTAGTTTTGAGAAAAGAGGGCTTCGGGAGGACATGATTAATTTCTATAAAAGGTCCCTACAAAAAGTCTGGGGAAAAATTATTTCATGTAAAGCACCCTCAAAAGACAAGGGGACATTCCCTCGGATATAGAGAAAAGGATTCAATCTCCAGAAGAGAAAAGTGTTCTTCACTGTGGGAACTGTAAATCTTCCTGAGGATCTGGTCACACCAGGAACATCTGCAGGTTTCAAGAAAGGCTTAGATAAAGAATATTAATATGTACGTAGCCATGTAAAATTCTGGATCCTGGCTGGTGGTGGCTCTCGGGTCAGAGATGGGGTCTTCCCTGGGGCAGTTTGGTTCTTCAGAAAAACACTAATTAGCCACAAATCAACGTATTGCAAGTTATCGGTATTGCCCTTTAAATTAGCCTCAGTCAAGGAATCTCCTTAGTCTTCCTCCTTCAGCTCACAAACAACACAAACTCAAAGCTTATAATTTAATTGTGTAGCATTCATTTTACTTATATTAAACGTATGCTGTATATCTTCTGGACCGCACGGTCCCAATACAGTCTATAATCGCATGTACATAAGCAATAGTGGGCAATACTTAGCTGCAAACCAGCTTATATGAAGATAGTTACGATTCCAGCATGAGCTGACATAAGAGCGTCTGCACTCCACGCTACCAAGCGAGCGACATTTCGGAACACATTGTTTCCTTCATCAGGCATGCGCAGTGTGGTGCGGGATTCTAATTTAAGCGGATACTCATTTGAATGCAGGTGAGTATTAACCCTGACATGGACAGACATTTTGAAATTAATATAACAAAGAGTATTCACAACATGCTATGCAATATTGTGGCTTATATTCATCATGTTAAGCATAGGTAAGAATGTATATATTCATAAGATGCTTGAGTACAAGAAGAAAACAGAAAACGCTCAACAGTGACTCCCTTTCAGGTTAGCCGTCCGCACCCTCCTGATTGATTGCAGTGCTCTGGGAAGGAGCCGTCGGCTGTAATGGCTTGTAACAGAATAGAAAGGTTTGAAGAAATCTTCCGGCACCTGCGCAGAGAGGAATCCAAAGGTATTAAAGTAAAACGCACATTTTATTGAAAAAGTTTAAAAAACATGGTTTAAAATCAACCGCATGAATGTAGGGTCAATATCTCATTGAGACCCTTCGGGAACAATGTTTCTAACTACACAGAAGAAAATATAGAAGAAACTTTTGCGGAGACACAAAAGAAGATCTTAGACAAAGGGCTAAATTTTGTCCCTGTACAACATAATGACATTTTTCAATTTAACGTTGATTTTTATAAATTATGTAGAGCCATTAGACTCAGGATATATTTTGAAAGGGACAAAAGCCAAAATGCATTATCTATAACACCTGTTAGTCGCATTTACAAAAAAAGTACTTTTGATCCTAATATCCACAATTCTAACCTTGATGTATTTGCTCAGATGGTTATGAATGAGGTCACGAGTAAATGGCACCAGGTTCCTTTTGTCCACAACAACCTCTCTCCACCCGAAACCCAAGCTATAAAGGAATTAAAAAATAACTCTGAAATACTAATAAAAAAAGTGGATAAGGGTGGAGCGACAGTTGTTGTGGACAAAAAAGATTATATACAGGCCGCAATTGAACAACTATCTGATTCTATGGTTTATAAAGTTTTGAAAAATGATCCAACACATGAGTTTAAAGCTGAGATTGATCTGTTTTTACAGGAAGCCCTAACCAATGGTCTCATTGAACAGAGAATTAAGGAAGCATTAACTGTGGACAGTCCACGTACCCCTATAGCATATTTTGTACCGAAGATACATAAAGGCATTCCACCTCCATATAGACCTATAGTGTCAGGGATGGGGTCACTACTTGAACCCCTGGCTAAATATTTAGATGAATTCTTACAAAAAATTGTAAAAAGAAATACATCTTGCCTTTCTGACACTACCCAATTTTTAAAACATCTCGAAACTCTGGATGCTTCCGAGGTTACATATATATGCACGCTGGACGTTAAGTCCCTATTCATTAATATACCATGCGAACATGCAACTAGTGCTATAAGGGAAGCTTTATTCCTCGATGCATCTTTGACTAATGCACACTTGGCGTTTTTGATGACATTATTGGATTTCGTGTTGCTGAAGAACTTCTTCATGTTTGGTGATACTTATTACTTGCAGCTGCAGGGGATCTCGATGGGATCTCCTGCAGCTCCAAGCATAGCTAATATCTTCATGAACTCCTTTGAGTAGACACACATACATAACACGCATTATTCTTCTCGAATAATCACGTGGCTGAGATACGTCGATGACGTGTTCCTCCTATGGAGGGGCACTGAAGTAGAACTTGAGGATTTTATATCATTCTTAAATACACGCCATCCATTGATTGTTTTTTCATTAAACAAGCACACTGAAACTATATAATATCTAGACATTAAAGTTACAAAAAATCATCTAACTGGTAGGTTTGATGCGACACTATATTCTAAACCTATGGAGCGTAATAACCTCTTACATAGACAAAGCTACCATACTCCTTCATTGTTCCTTGGTATACCCAAGGGACAATTTATCAGGGCACGTAGAATTTGCTCTGATGACTCTAAATATGAGGTAGAAATGAACAAACTTATAAAAAAATTTCAAGAATGAGGTTATAAATACCAAGAGTTCCTCACATTGGGACTTCAGGTTAAAACCATGAACAGATGTGAATTATTGCAAAATAGAACAATAATAGAACAAAGGAACAATTGAGATTTATATTTATCTCTAAATATGATAAACATTCTAATTTAATTAGACGAGCTATCAATAAGCACTGGTATATTTTACAATCTGATTCTCGACTAGGATATTTGTTCAAGGATAAACCTAGATATATCTTTAAAAAGTCCAAATCTATCGGTGATGATTTAGTTCGTTCGGATATTAGACCTCTTAAAACTAATCGACAAGCTAGATTAAGAACACCTAAAAATGGCACATTTCCATGTATGGCTTGTAGCAATTGTTCAGCCATAATAAGGGTCGTACATATCTCACCCCATGTCTGGAAATAAAATTTTCGATAAATGGACATTTCAGTTGTAACACCAATAATTTGATTTACTGCATAAAGTGCCCTTGCGGCAAGTGTTATGTTGGCCAGACCAGCCGTCCGGTTAAAATTAGAATTAGTGAACATAAATCTACTATCCGTAATTATGACAAAAACAAAAAAGAACATCAAACAACAATTAAGGAGCATGGTAAAGAGGTAGTAGATAAAAAAAATACGGCGAAACTACACTAGCTAAACACTTTTCTGATTCAAAGCATACAGTTAGCGATGTAAGATGGTGTGTTCTTGAAGAGGTAGCCATATATGATGTTAACAACAAAACAACTAAACTACTCCAGCGCGAAGCATATTGGATAAGTAAGTTAGAAACATTGTTCCCGAAGGGTCTCAATGAGATATTGAACCTACGTTGTTTCTTATGAATATATACATTCTTACCTATGCTTAACATGATGAATATAAGCCACAGTATTGCATAGCATGTTGTGAATACTCTTTGTTATATTGATTTTAAAATGTCTGTCTATGTCAGGGTTAATACTCACCTGCATTCAAATGATTATACGCTTAAATTAGAATCCCGCACCACACTGCGCATGCCTAATGAAGGAAACGATGTGTTCCGAAACGTCGCTCGCTTGGTAGCGTGGAGTGCGGACGCTCTTATGTCAGCTCATGCTGGAATCGTAACTATCTTCATATAAGCTGGTTTGCAGCTAAGTATTGCCCACTATTGCTTATGTACATGCGATTATAGACTGTATTGGGACCGTGTGGTCTAGAAGATATACAGCATACGTTTAATATAAATAAAATGAATGCTACACAATTGAATTATAAGCTTTGAGTTTGTGTTGTTTGTGAGCAGTTTGGTTCTTGCCTTGTGGGTTTCAGGACAATAACCAGTGGGGAGGCTTGGCTTGCACTCCTTGTCTCCCTCCCTTCACACACATTTTCCCCACCCTTGGTTGAACTTGGTGGACCCGTGTCTTTTTTCAACCATACTAACTATGTAACTATATGTAGCTATGTAACTATGATGATATAGTATACATTTAAGGGAGATGAGAGGGTGGTAGAGTGATATATCCTAAGAGCAATTTACTGTGTTCCAGTCGCTTTATCCTGCCCATGTTACCTTCCTAGATAATCCATTGAAACAAACATGCAGCTTTATATTCAGTACTCACAGAGACATAATAGGAGGCTCCTGGGCCCCACTTACCATGTGTCATATATGGTACTGGTGCCTCCTGTGTGGCAGAAAGATCTTTGGGCCTCCTGTGGCATCAGGGCCTCGGTACAAAAGTTATCCATGCATCTCACATAGCTATGTCCCTGGTGTGCGCTCTCTTAAAGGGTTTGTCTAAGGCTATGTCCACACTGCACAGGATTACGATCGTATCTCCGGCGCTTTTTGTTTTTTAAAAGCGCCGCAGATACGATCGTCAGTGTGGTGCCATAGACGGCAATAGAAAAGACGAGTTGCTGTCTACACAGCTCGTCTTTTCTCTGCCCGTCTTTCGGCAGCGGCATATTATACAACATGTTGTATAATACGTCGGTGCTTCTCGTCTTTTTGACGTCTTCCCATACAATGCTATTGTATGGGGGGCGTCGGGAAAACGAGAAGCGGCCGCGGCTTTTGCACAAAGCGTGACAAAAGCCGCGGTCCTGCATCAGAGAGAGAACGGCCACTTTTGGGGCCGTTTTTTCTCTGATGTAGTGTAGACATAGCCTTAGGACAACAATTCATGTCAATATTTACTGTTAGAGCAAATGGACATCATAGAAGGAAGACCAGAACATACTAGACCAGGGCGTACATGCTTAACATGCAAGGTCACTAATGTAAATTTTGGCCTGTAAGTAGGTGGATATTATCCCCCATTTTGTAATGGATGGTGTGTGAATTACTCTATGTTATGTGTATATGATGTCTACGTGATGTATATAATATGTTACACTGTATTATCTTTTTTTGTTCTGTTTTGTGCCCACAGCAGGTCTGGTAATTTCCCTACCTGTAGAGGTCGGGGTCGGTTTTGAGCCCAAGAAGAGCCCATGTCTGATGTGGGTGCAGGCCTTGTGGCACTGAAGTGCTGGACCATAATGATAGTAGCAGGAGGAGTGTATATAGGACAGGGTTTTGATGTCAGGAGTGTGGTGAGACCACATGAGTTGCCTAGAGAGCATGTTGTTGTAGGACTTGTTCATGGTGGGAGCATTGATGGGCAGGAAGCTGGAATGTGTGGCAGTGTGACTATAGTGAGACCATACATTAGGTCTCCTTAAGCTGAAACAGAGACCTATAAGACATTAGGTGCCAGAATGGTACCACATAGCAAGGCAGAAAGATAACACAGATGTGCAGGCAGTAAGCTGACTTGGACTAAGCGTCTATGGATTGTGTGAACTGTGAAAGAGGTAAGTCATGAAAGGGTCCGTTGTGAAAAGGAGTGGGTAACATTTGGACTTTGTTGGACTTCAGCCCTGAGAGAGCTACAGTGGAGCTTGAAAATTTGTGAACCCTTCAAAATTTTCTACATTTCTGCACAAATAAAGAGAACCAAATCAAATAAGCGAGTCAAAAATTTTAGACTTTTATTTATTGAGGAGAATAATCTAATATCACATATCTCTGAGTGGCAAAAGTATGTGAAACCTTGTTTTCAATGTCTGGCGTGACCACCTTATGTAACAATAACTAAATCTAAACGTTTCTGGTAACTGTTGATTAGTCCCACAAATCAGCTTGGAGGAAGATCAACCCATTCCTCAGTTCAAAAGAGCTTCACCTCTCTGATGTTGGTGGGTTTTCTCGCTTCAGGTCCATCCACAACATGTCTATTGGATTAAGGTCAAGACTTTAACTTGTCCATTCCAAAACTTTAACTTTATTCTTTTTGATCCTTTCTTTGCTAGAATCACTTGTGTGTTTAGGGCTATCGTCTTTTTGCATGACCAATGTTCTCAAAGGCTGTCATAAGAAGTGCAGCTTGCAGGTTTGGTGTTTTTATATTTTTTTCTCTCTGGATAAAGGAGGTCGTGGACCCAGTGAGGGGCCTGAATTGAGAGGTAAAAGATAGTGTAGGACTGCCCTATTTGAGATCATGTTGAAAGTCGTGGGCAGCTTAAACATCTTTTGATCAAAATATGTGAACCAAGAATCTGAAAGTTTTTTCATGAATGATAGACAACATAAATGCTTCTTTAGGGATTTCCACGTAATGTATTGCCCTTTTTGCAGTAGTGTGCCGCTGACAGTGGTGTGCGTGTGTACATGTATATATATATATATATATATATATATATATTTATATATATATATATATGTGTGTGCCGCAGCCCTGCCAGTGGCACCTAGGTTTGCATATGTTCTTTCAGAAGTGTTTTTTGTGCAGAACCATACGTTCTATTTGGTATATATTGTTTTAACCTATATGGGGAGGAAAGGGTGCCTCCATTTTGATTTTCTGCACCTGCCCACTCTCACAGGCTGTCATAAGAAGTGCAGCTTGCAGGTTGGGTGTTTTTTATATATTTTTTTTTCTCTCTGGATAAAGGAGGTCGGTGGACCCAGTGAGAGGCCTGAATGTGGCTCTGTTGAGAGGTAAAAGATAGTGTAGGACTGCCCTATTTGAGATCACGTTGAAAGTCGTGGGCAGCTTAAACATCTTTTGATCAAATATGTGAACCGAGAATCTCAAAGTTTTTTCATGTATGATAGACAGCATAAATGCTTCTTTAGGAATTTCCATGTAATGTATTGCCCTTTTTGCAGTAGTGTGCCGCTGGCAGTGGAGTGCGTGTGTACATGTATATATATATATATGTGTGTGCCGCAGCCCTGCCAGTGGCACCCAGGTTTGCATATGTTTTTTTCAGAAGTGTTTTTTGTGCAGAACCATACGTTATATTTGGTATATATTGATTTTAACCTATATGGGGAGGAAAGGGTGCCTCCATTTTGATTTTCTGCACCTGCCCACTCTCACAGGCTGTCATAAGAAGTGCAGCTTGCAGGTTTGGTGTTTTTATATATTTTTTCTCTCTGGATAAAGGAGGTCGGTTGACCCGGGGAGAGGCCTGAATGTGGCTCTATTGAGAGGTAAAAGATAGTGTAGGACTGCCCTATTTGAGATCTCGTTGAAAGTCGTGGGCAGCTTAAACATCTTTTGATCAAAATATGTGAACCGAGAATCTCAAAGTTTTTTCATGTATGATAGATAGCATAAATGCTTCTTTAGGGATTTCCACGTAATGTATTGCCCTTTTTGCAGTAGTGTGCCGCTGGCAGTGGAGTGCGTGTGTACATGTATATATATATATATATATATATGTGTGCCGCAGCCCTGCCAGTGGCACCCAGGTTTGCATATGTTTTTTCAGAAGTGTTTTTTGTGCAGAACCATACGTTATATTTGGTAATATTGATTTTAACCTATATGGGGAGGAAAGGGTGCCTCCATTTTGATTTTTCTGCACCTGCCCACTCTCACAGGCTGTCATAAGAAGTGCAGCTTGCAGGTTGGGTGTTTTTATATTTTTTTCTCTCTGGATAAAGGAGGTCGGTGGACCCAGTGAGAGGCCTGAATGTGGCTCTATTGAGAGGTAAAAGATAGTGTAGGACTGCCCTATTTGAGATCACGTTGAAAGTCGTGGGCAGCTTAAACATCTTTTGATCAAAATATGTGAACCGAGAATCTCAAAGTTTTTTCATGTACTTGAGATACAGGTCACATACAGATGACGTGATATTTCCTTTAGAATTTGCCGGTATAATTCTAAATCCATTGTTCCATCAATGATGGCAAGCTGTCCTGGCCCAGATGTAGCAAAACAAGCTGAAGCCAAGATACAATAAGTGGGACACTCTCAAATGCCTTGGAGAAGTGCAGGTATAAAACCTCCACAGCCCTATTCAGGTCCAGTTTGGAACATACCTCCTCTTAGAAGCTCATCAAATTAGTTTCACAGGACCAACCTCTCATAAAGGCATGCTGGTGCTGTGTTGTGTGGTTATTTTTACAGATATGCTCAAGGATGGTGTCTTCTAAAAAAAGCTTCAAATGTTTTACACACAATTAAAATGAAGCTTATCGATCTATAATTTCCAGGCTCACTTTTTTTACACTTTTGTAATTTTCGCATCCCATTTCTCATCTGCCAGTCATGTGGAATATGTCATTATATAATATAAAAAATATTATAAGTAAAGATTTGTCTATTATGGTACTACATTCCTGCAGAACTCGATGATGAATGCCATCTGGAGTAGTGGCGCTGCACTTCCTTCTGGGTTAAACAAGTAACATTCAATGCAGAATTTACGTTATCCCTAATCATGGCACCTGTCATTGTGTTTTCCTGTGTAAATACAGTAGAGAAGAAGGCATTTAATAGACTTGCCTTTTCTTCATCTTCCTCCACCATTACACCCAGATTATTTCTGAGAGGATCAACACCTTCAGTTTTCAATTTCTTACTATTTATGTAATTTAGGAATATTTTGGGGTTATTTTTGCTTTGCCGAGCAATGAGATGCTTTTTTTTCAGTCTTTGCTATCTCTGTTAATATTTTACATGTTTTATTTTTTTCTTTGTAAATTGTAATACCTCCTCACTACCTGCTTTAGTACTTCAAACGCTTTAAAGGGAACCTGTCACATAGGTTATGCCCCCCCCCTTGCGGAGGACAGCACAAGCTAGTGTCAGACCTGCTGTTCCCAGCACTGTGTCCCTTATTCTGTAAGATGCTGTAGTTTTAGAGCATTTACCCCTCAAATCTTATTCATAAGCAGGTGTTAGCTCCACCCACCAAAGGCTATCTCCGCCCACTAACAGTTATTCACATGTTTCTACCTATTCAAAGTAATAGGTTTATCAGTTGAGGTGGGCGGGGTTTGAAAAAAACTGACACTCTGAAGGACTCTTCGAATGACTCTTCTGGCTGAAAACTGCAGATTTGAGCATTAAATACACGAAAACTACAGCATCCTACAGAATAAGGGGCACAGCGCTGGAAACTAGCTTGTGCTGTCCTCAGCAAGGGGGGCAAAAACTATGTGACAGGTTATCTTTAAAGGTTTTGGTTGCTGCTTTACTAAACATTTTATTAAAAAATAAAAGCAAACTTATTATACTGTGATCACTATTATCTACATAGACACCAACCTGTACATTTCATATCCTAGAAGAGCTTGTCCTGTTGTTGGGCCATGTACAAGTTGAGAAAGGTAATTGTCTTTTATTAAATTCAAAAACCTTTTTAGCTTTGCTGGATTTGCTTCCCAGTTTATAACAGGCGAGTTCAAGTCCCCCAAAATAATTACATTATTCTGTTTTGCTGCCTCATCTATTTGTATTATTAGAAGATTTTTGGGGACTTGCATTATACTCGGAGACTTATACAAATCCCTATAAGTATTTTATTATTCATTTCCCCTCCCCTTATTTCCACCCATAGGGAATTCCCATTTTCTTCTCCTCACCACTATCGTTATGTAGGACAGGCTTTAGGCAGGATACAAGCACACTCCTGCTCCTTTCTTATTTATGCAGTCCTTTCTAAACAGACTATAATCCTGCACATTAACCACCCAGTCATAGGTATCATTCAGTCAAATCACATGTGCTGTATCTTCACTATGTCATATTTGTCTTCTAGCATCAAGTCCTCCATTTTATTACTATGGCTTCTAGCATTAGTATCCTCCATTTTTTGTTTTTTTTTGTATTTCTATTTCTTTTTTCCTTGTTCATTGTTCTTACTCCTCCTTCTGTTTCTACCACACATGAGCCCAGACCACTATCTATGCTGTCTTCCCCTCCTGTAATTCCAGTCCCTAGTTTAAATACTGTTTCAACCTTCTAGCAATTTCATCCCCAATACAGCTGCACCCTCCCCATTTAGATGCATTCCATCCCTACTATAGAGCCTGTAGCCAGCTGCACAGTCCTGCTAGACCCAAAGAACCCAAACCCCTCCTTCCTTCACCAATCCTTGAGCCACTTGTTTACCTCTCTAATCTTCTGCTGTCTCCTTGGTGTGGTAGACATTACAGGTAGTATTTCTAAATATTTTAGGTCCGTGTCTTAACCTTATGGCCTAAGTCCATTGTTTATGACTCTTCACCTACCTCTAACTTTATCATTGGTGCTTACATGCACCAACAATGGTGTGTCTTCACCAGTCCTTCACAGTAATCTGTCAACCCGATCTGCAATATGTCAAACTTGAGCCCCAGGAAGACAATACATTGTTTGACCATCCTGGTCTTTATGACAGGTTGCACTATCTGTACCCCAAATAATAGAATCCCCTACTACCAGTACATGTCTAGCCTGCTCTGCACTTCTATTTTGCTCATAACTGGAGCAGACAGAAGAAAGTGTCTTGCTTAACATTCCTCTCAACCGTCAACTTGGCAAATTTGTTGGTGTCTGCCAAATCAGGACTAACCACCCTGACACTCCTTCCTTTACCCCATATTTAATTTGACACCCAGCTAACTGCCTCATTTCCATGCCTCATTTCATCTATGCTACCATTCTCTATGGTATCTATCCCAGTGAGTGCTTGCTTAGTGAGCAGAAGATTCTTTCCATGTTATCCATGGACATCAGTGTTGCAAGTTGCTCATTTTAAATCCAGGATCTGGGCTTTCAAACATGTAACACGCACACATCTAACATTTCAAAATGCTCCCTCGAATGGCTGTTCAAGGACTCCATACATAGAACAGGGTGTCATTGGGTGGCATTGACAATCAAGAGCACATTTTTTAATAATAGTTATAATAAGCACAGATGACTTACAAAACAGTAAATTGAACAGTGCAATTAATAAATGCCAAAACTAATAGTAAATAGGTGTAGGTGACTTCCCTCTAAACTCTCTCATTCTAAAATCCCACACTTAAAGGAGTGTTCTCACCATGTAGTTTCATAAAGCCTACTCTTTACAGCCAGCTTCAGTCTCCCACTTCCTGATCAGGCTATGGGTGATTCTAAAGCAATGACTGGCATATCAGACATTGGTAATGGAGGGGTTTTAACAGCAGGGCAGAAGTCTATAGAGCTCTTAAGGTTTAAAATTTGTCAGTAAGAAAGATACACTAGCATCTCTGCTGATAAGACACAGCAGGAAGTGACATCACCATCTCCATCACCCTGGCCAGGACTCTAAAGACTGTTATATCAGAGAAGCAAGGTTGGTAACCTAGGAAGCTTCTGTACACAAGCAGGAAATAAGGACTGATCTGAAGGGAAGCAAAATTGGAACAGCAGTGTATTTAGTAATAGTCTTCATTTAGCTTTTCCTACTTGTTAAAAGCTAATTAATATGATGAGAATACCCCTTTAAGACAAACCACACTATAGATCCGACTAAACCTGCTATTTCAGTTTGCTTTCAAAGCTGCTTTCTTCCACTTTGCTGCGGTAGCTGATGAAAATGAATCCTCTGGTTGCTATAAAAATTCTTATTTAAGGAGAACCATTTTTACATCAACATTGTATAAATAGATGTTTTTAGAGTGCATTAGGCTATGTCTGCACAGCACTGGTTTTTGGTCGGATTTTCGGCGGATTCAGGATTTTGAATCTGTCGAAAATCCGACTGTGACCAGTGCCCCATAGACAGTAATAAAAAATCTGTTCTGTAGTCTACACAACACAGATATTTACCGGTTGGTTTTAAAATCTGCTGGATTCCAGCGGATTTTCAAACCTGTTGTATCTTCCACAGGATTGCCATCAGATTCCCATACAGTCAAGGTAAGGATTTTGGACAGCATTTTAAAGGGGATGTATTGCTTCATCAGTTCGGCTGTTTTCTTGTAGCTTCATTTTCTCAGTTCCTGAAATCCAGGGGCGTTTCTTCACCTCCCACCAGGGTGTTTCTTAACTGAAAGGGGATGACATCATCCCCCCCATCACTGTTCATGCTCGTTCCCGAGCCAATGTGCTCTTCCTCCCTATCTCTGTCTGAGTCCACATGTCACTGTGTTGTTCCTCTCCCTATGCAGTCTTATTTTGTAAGAGCTGCATTCAGTCTAGACAGTCTTCTATGAACTCAGAGCACTGATCTCTCACAGCTGGAGGTTTGTTACAGTTGAATCCAGTCTTCTATCAACTCATCCAGAGCAGCACAGATCTGTCTCACTTCTATGTTTACACACAGGAGCATTAGGCACCGAGGCACAATTCTGCTGTTTTCTGATTGTAGAAGCAGCTGCAGTGTTACTGTGCTTCTGCTGGCTGTGCAACATGAAATTGTTGCCGGCCCCTTATTCTGAGTGAGAGAGGCAGGAATGCCCGCTCCCGTGAATACGACCAGGGGTCAAACAGAATGTAAATTAGTAGAACCGTCAGCCAATGAAATGAAAGGAGGTGGAATCCGACCGGCACTGGGGAACTGTGTTTACACAAAACGAAGATAAGGCAGACTGTGAAAACAAGACAGCTTTGCAAATGACATCCAATTGCAAAGTTGCTTGTTTTCACTGTCCCCTAATTCTGAAGGCCATTTAATGTAATGATACAACCCTTTAAAATTGCTGCATATACATAGCTTTAGAGTTATCCCCTTCCCCAAACAGTAGAAATTATAAAGTTTTACAGGCAGAAATAACTATAGAAATGTTGTACTGGTTGCCAGTCCATCTCAGTTTTAGAGCTGAACAGAAGTGATGTCATGTTATAGCAGAATTAGTGGATGTTTTGTACATACAGTATTTGCAAATGACTTTGATAAATGCTCTCCTAAAACTTTTATGACATAAAGGATAGAGAACAGGATTTATTAAGGAATTAATCCACAGCAACCAAAATGTAATTTCATACCAATAAGATGCAATACAGTAATCATGGCAGGCAGCACGACTGGTCATAAGTAGTGAGTAAGGAGCCCAACAAATACAAAACACACAAACCAGGACAGAGAGAGATTTGGCAATAGATTTAGCTTCTCTCCTCTGTCTGCTCATCTTAATATTCCAATAGATGCTCAGGTTAAAAAATGAAATGCTTAATAGAGGAAGTAAAAAGTCAAAAGTGGAAGTTCCCAGTAGAAAGTGCCAGTTGTAGTAGTATGCAGGGAGGCAAAGCTCCTCAGGAATGGGGTTGTCATCGAAATAGTCCCATAAAAGAATAGATGGGCTGTACAGAAGAGATGACAATATCCAGACTGCAGCCATCTTAAGTACGGTCTTGCAATGTTGTTGCTGTTGAGTGTGATATACAACCTAAAAAATGGTAGTAAAGAAGCTGTTACATGTACAGTACATAAGTATAATGTCCCAGCAATATGCATAACCTCAATATACAAGTAAAGGAAAGAATTTCAGAAATGTTAAAACAGTGCATTACACAAAAGGAGTGTTAACACATTTTTTATGAATGTATTTGTTTTCCTTATCTTCTGATCTGACTTCTGTGTACTATTGTTATGTCTTATATATCTGATTAACTAGCTATGCCTAATAGACAGTGATTAGGGGGAGCTGACACAACATATTAAGGCACAATGCACTCCTATAGAGATCTTTATAATGAATGCCGACAGCTTTCATTATATCCATGCTAAAGGAAGGGAAATAACATTATGTGAACGACCCCTTACTCCATACTATACCTCAATCAATGAGAGGATTTAACTTTTTGAAAATACTTAAGTATAAGCAGACCCGAATATAAGCCAAAGCACCTAATTTTACCACAAAACTTATTGACTCGAGTATAAGCCTAGGGTGGGAAATGCAGCAATTAAGTGATGCCCCTTTATTAACCAGGACAGACAGCCATAGCAAAGAGCAGAAACTAGAGGACTTGGTGTCATGATGTATGAAATGATTGTCCCTAGTAATTAGCCACATTACACACACACAGCTCAGCTACATGCATATTACACACATAAAGCTCTGCTACACGTACATTACACACAGTTCTGCTGCAGGCACATATAACACACACATACACAGCTCTGCTTCAGCTCATCCAGCAGTGATCACAACCAGTTAAGCAGAATTCTGCATATATTGAGCAGCATCACATGACTCTCCCCCTCTGTGTAAGATCATCACAGGTCCTGGAAGCACACGACAGTCACATGACTCCCCCCTCTACGTGTGACATCATCACAGGTCCTGGAGGCACACTCCAGCACTTTCGGGTGAGATGAGTTGTACTTTGGATACCTAGAACTTGTATAACATATGCTGTACACTTGAGTATAAGTCAAGGGAGGCTTTTTCAGCATAAAAAATGTGCTGAAAAAGTCGGCTTATACTCGAGTATATATGGTAATTAAATATTTTAAGTTAAGAAAATTACAGTCATATAATGATTACTGTTTCATTTTTAAATTAAATCAATAATGACAGAATGGAAACTGTTTTGTATTGTTCACCTGAAGTGGTATCCACTTTATTTTTAGACTAGATTTTTTGATAATGTTCAAATATGTAAAACAATAGAATTCAATGAGGGTATATGTTATTTTTCTCATAACTGTATACACAATTAAAGGTTTCTGAAAAATTGGTTGATAACATTTGTAAACACAGTAGTGTTGATTGATTAGTAGTTGTTCTACTATGTGTGTAACGTAATGTAATGTAGAAGACTAACATATTTGAAAATGGCTACTTAGAATAATCATAACTTTAAAAGGGTTTTCTGACTAGGCTGTTTCACTGACTCACAGGTCTTTTGCACTCACTCTGGCTCCTCAGGTGTGGGAGGTTCTACAACGGTGACTAGCATATTCAACTTCTAGGGAGTGAGTTGAGCCTTTACTCTGCCACTGCAAGAGATCTTATTTCTAACAAGACTACAGATAAAGGCAGCATTTTCAGTCCTCACAGCACTTGTGCCTTTTGTTTACTGAAGCTAATCCTGTTAGATCTAGTCAGTTTGCTCAGAGCTCAGTCTGTCCATGGGGTGATGTCACTCCCTGCTCTCAGCTTTTTCAGCTAATCAGATAACATAAGTCTGTCTGGTATGCAAGTAACCATAGAAATCTGTGTGCACTCAGAGAGATGATACAATGCTTCTTATCTCATGACTACGGTAAAATCTATTGACCAATAAATTTAGAAAAAGCCTTCATTTACCATTCCCTTCATGTTGAAATCTAATCTTTGTAGTGAGAAAACCCCTTTAATTATTGTTATAAGGGAAACGCTCTTTGACATCACAGTGCAGTCATTTATCTGTTATGTTTCCAAAATATCATCTTAATTAATTAATCGTACCAGAATAAAAAATAAGAGAAAACTTACAGCCATAGTGACAGCCAGAAATCGATCATAACTAATGAGAACAACATTAAAGGCTGAAGCTGTGCACATCAGATTGTCCACCACTAGCCACAACTTGCAGAGGAATTTTCCTAGCATCCACTTCCCAGTGAAGATGTAAGGCACATACAATGGAATACAGAATGCTCCTGCGGAGAGATTCACATATTAATACTTCATGATAGCAGTGTCAGGAAATGGAAGCCTCACTGTCTGACAACATCAAGTGACAATTTGTATCTATATACTGTACAAACATGGTAAGAACATTGCACAGAGTTACTAGAGTTTGGTGTAACAAAGCTGTGGACACCATGGACGACATGAAATTTAGCGTGTGAACGCCAAATTTCATGCGCATAATGGCATAGAATGTGCTTGATTTATGAACCCGCTCTACAGTGGGTCATAAATCAGGTGCATTCTAGTACTAGGGTGACATTTCTGGATCAGGTAAACCACTTTGAAAGTGCTCTACCTGTTTCAGCTGTAATGCGCCTAGAAATGCCGTAGCAAAGCTATAAATATGTAGCTTCACTACGGTTCTAGTGCGCCCCGCCTCCCGCATGAGGCTGCGCCTGATATCGGGCTGAAAAGACGCCAGATATCTGGCGCAGCCCCGTTTATACATGCCGCCCTTTGTGTCTCCATAAGGAATGACATTGTTCCCCCGTAATATAAGGCATCAGATCACAGTTTTATCCTCAGAGACTTAAACAGGAAAACCTATGCCTCCATATGTAATTGTTGCCAAACAGAAATACAATATGGACCACAGATTTGTACATTTGCTGTTTTAACAATCTGTGCAATTCTATAATATGGAAATATGTATGAGACTTTGATTTGATATAAACCAATAAAGTTTAAAACATGTCTACATGAATGAACATCTATTTATAACATACCTTACCAGAATAACCCATGCCCAATGTTGTACATGTATAATAACATTTCTAATATTTTGTTTACTTTTTTTAGGGGAACACATTAAGGGCTAGTTCACACGGCTTATTGCCGACGTAATTTTGGGGACGGATTTCGCCCCGCAATTACGCCGGCTGCCTTGCAGCGGGGGCGGGGCGGGGGGCCGACAGCTCGCCGGCCCCATAGACAGTCATTATTCACGGCGCGGACACGCTGTAAATAATTGACATGTCACTTTCTCCCCCCTTGGTGTATTTGCCGAGCGGGGAGAAGAGAAGGAATCCATAATTCTCTATGAGAACTGTGGATTATCGTAATGACAGGGACGGATTTCAGCCGTACTGCGCGCCGTATTTGCGCTGCCCAAATCAGCCGTGTGAACAAGCCCTATAGATGCTATCTGAGCTTCCAGTAGAATGTTATAGAGCAGGAGACGCTAAGCAGATTAATTTATAGTTTTGTAAGGAAAGATTCAGTAGAACTTGTATGTTATTTATTTAAATCCATGCTGATACGAGGTAAAGGAGTCCAGTAGGTGGTCCTATCAGTGATTGACAGCTCTCTCTGTATGCACACTTATACAAGGAAAGCTGTCAATCACTAATAAAACAGCCTACTGGACTTCTTAACCCAGAATAAGCAGAATATCTGCTCAGCGCCTCTTGCTTTATAATATACTTCTGGTAGATCAGATAGCACCTTCATTGTTACAGCTTCCCTTTAAGTCCTACTAATTTATATGAAGGATAAGTACTTTGATAGTTTATCCTCATTTGATACCTCATGGCATTTCACACATCTTCAATCCAATTTTCAACTTGGTATTTGCAAATGGATTTAATGGTTTTACATAAGATTGTAGATTTAAACAGTTAAACAAAAAATTTAGTTCAGTACTATCTCTTTTTTATTGTATATCAGGATAACTTCACACTAAAGTGTCAAGATGTTCTGACCATCAAAAAAAACTTTTTTTTGGAGGACCTTTATATAAACATGTACACTTATAGCAGCCATATCGGTTTGGATCAGGTAGACCAGAGGTTCCCAACTCTAGTCCTCAAGGCACACCAACAGGTCATGTTTTCTGGCTTTCCTTAGCATTGCACAGGTGAAGTCATTATTGTCAGTGCATTCTGCACAGGTGATATCATGATTGTCAGTGCATTCTGTGGGAGATCCTGAAAACATGACCTGTTGGTGGGCCTTGAGGACTGGAGTTGGGGAACACTGAGGTAGACAACCAAGCACAGTTTGACAGCCCCAATGTCATGTTATAAATGGGTAGATATTAGTGATCACACAGAAAGATCCAACTGAGTGAGTCATCATTTCCTCAGTGTTAATATACTCAGGCATTTATGTTAGGATCACAGCCTAAAGAACTCACCAGGAACTAGCTACCATATTCCAATGTTTCTGTGTTTTTTTAATCAACAATAAAAATTTTATTGAGAATATTACACACTAAGCACTATGCAATATGTGACAAACAAAACAAAGAGAAAATATTAATAAAGACACCACTGTGTATGGTGCTCTGAGCAGCAAGATATTGTACATATGATTATATGAGTAAGCAGAGTGCAATAAAACATACATGTATTGTAAGTCAAAATTGTATAGAAGGAAGAGATACTGAGAATTTTCCACTGAAAGAGTATAACTACAGATATATACAGTGGGGAAAAAAGTATTTAGTCAGCCACCAATTGTTCTCCCACTTAAAAAGATAGAGAGAGGCCTGTAATTGACACTATAGGTAGACCTCAACTATGAGAGACAAAATGAGGAAACAAATCCAGAAAATCACATTGTCTGATTTGGAAAGAATTTATAGTTGAGGTCTAGCTATGATGTCAATTACAGGCCTCTCTCATCTTTTTAAGTGGGAGAACTTGCACAATTGGCGGCAGACCAAATACTTTTTTTCCCATTGTACATGGAAATTGCAATGAAATAGGAAATTCCCATCAATGATGTGCACTAAACATTGTAATAAAAATAAATATATGAATGTAGATATTTTCCCAATGTAACATTGACATGATAACAATTTTAGAATCAGATAGCAGAGAAGATCACAGAGGTTGGGAAAAAATTTGTTATGTATAGTAGTCAAGTTGTCCGTGGGGAGTCTATAAACATATCTGGATGCAAGTTCACTGTTTCGTAAGATTGAAGCCATTTGGCCCATATTTTGGTGAACTTGTTGGGGCAGTTTCTGTGTTTATATAACCCCTTCTTTATAATAAGCGCAACATTCAAAACACCTAACTATTCTGAGAAGGATGAAGATTTAGGATAGAGATGATTTTTAGCTATTACTTTCCTTGCGATTACGAGTCAAATGATTCCTGGTCAGGAAGAAAGATACAAGTCTTGGGGCAGAGAGGGACAGGGGAACCCATTATATCATTAAGAAAATCAATAATCAGATCCCAAAAGCTAAGCACCCTGGGACATGACCAAATCAAGTGGAAGAAAGACCTTGAAGCCATATGACATATTGGGCACTCATCTGTATAATCTGGTCTAAATTTCGAAAGTTGGCCTGTAGTGTAGCAAGCCTGATGCAGTATAAAAATTGTGTCAGGCGCTCATTATGGTTAGGGGAGACTACCTGGGCAAAGGATAAAGCTCTTTTCCACTCTTCATCCTCCAAAGCTCCTACATCTCCTTTCCATTCATGTTGTAACCCATTCAAAGAGGAAGTCATGCTAAATTGTTGTAACAGTATATACATTGTGGAAAAAACCTGTTTATTTGATGGAGATAATAGTAAAGCAGGAAAGGAAAATTTCTGCAAAGCCGGGCCTGAAGTGCCAAATTGGGACAAGTACAAGTGTTTCACCCTTAAATATGTGAAAATCTGAGAAGGAAACAGATCAAAGCCCCTCCAGAAATCAGGGAAGGACTTGATATAAGATTCCCCCATAACATGCATCAAAAACTAAATGCCCCTTGAATTGCATGCAATTTCAGAGGATGGATCTAGAAACTCCAGAAGTGCCCTATTGTGCCACAGCAATGTATAAGCATTAAACCTTTCCTTGTAACAAAGTCTGAGAACTTTATGCCAGACCATTAGTGCCTGTCTGAGTATTGATTGCTTTTTGTTTTAAAGGGAATGTGTCATCAAAAAATGACTTATTGTTTAACTCACATTTTTATATTAAACAATTTTTTTAGGAATTTTTGGTTGTTTATTTTTTTTTAATTTTCCATATCACTTTCAGTATTTTTTTAATAATTCTTAAGTCCTGCAGTTTTCACTTTGGCCACTAAGCCTAATAATCGTCTGACACTTCCTGTTCTGTTTAGAGAGCTTTTCAGCAGTGTGCTCATTATCAGTAAAAGCAGGGTCAAACTGAAAGGAGACACCATTGTGTACAGATAACACAGAATCCACCAGTCACAAGAGGAGATGGTCACAGCTCCCCCTCTCCCCTCCCTTCACAGTGAAAACTCTCCTATACAAGTCTATGGGACAGAATCTGTCTTAAGAATGCTATGTGCATGAAGCTGCTGTAAAGTATCTCTCTGACTGCTGTTAAAGCAGTGCCAGCAAGAATGTCTTCCCCACAATCATATATAGATCACTGAATAGAGAAATCTACAGTCAGGAAATAAAAACGACTGCGAGGAAAAGAATATGGATCAGGGGCTTAATTTAATAAGTAAAAAAAAAAATTGGCGACAGATTCTCTTTAAAGAAAATCAAATGAAGGCCACAGAAAAGCAAATGAAAGGGGTGGGAGACCCCTGAATTAAAGGGGCAATGACCAGCGCCAGAACTCTGGCTTGTTCTACTGCATTCCATCTGATCAAGTGAGCCAATTTTCTCACAAGATAATACATGTGTCTCTCAGAGAACAAGACACCACCATCAGACCATGAATCAGAAAGGTTACAGCTACACGGGTTCTCCGATTATGCCAGACAAACAATAACAGTACGACTTATGAGAGCGGATGGGAGATAAATAAGGGAGTGCTGTAAAAAATACAAGGTTTTTGGCATAAGGGACATTTTAACAATACCAATCCAAAAAGGGTCCAAAATCATACCTAGCCATTATAACAATATAGATGTTATACCCATTAAAGAATACAATGACAAAAAGATTTCTTTTTTTCTGTGACTAGCCTCTTGAAAATGCTTGGTGACACGTGCGTCAAGGCAGTTCCATCTCTGGGTAGCATGTCTCTTCCATTCCACATATTCTGGCAATGCATTGATTCACTATTGGTGTGGTAATAGCTATTATTTAATGTGACTATCAATTGTTCTATTTACTTGATTTTTTTGTCGCATTAATTTTTTATATTATTACGATAATATCACCTAATTTCCTATATCTATTTACTATTGTGGAATGGTATGAGATGTGTCTTCCCTGGATTGTATGGGTATTATTTTAATTGTTCTTAACTTCTCCTTTTCTCTGCTGTGATATACCTATTTGATGATATATAACTTGTTTATGTACTAATAAAGATTGTAATCGCATTTTAATAAGGCTTGCTTGTTGCGGTTGACAGCCAACGTCTATTCCATGTAATTATCTTCTTCTGCAAAAAGAAAATAAGGGGAGTAACATTGAGAGCCTCAAATTCCAACACTAACCAAGAGATCTTCATCCCCAAAGTGATGGAATAAGTGATGGAAATCAACCACATTACGGCTAGGGCCACACAGCATAGGACAAAAAACTCATAGAAAACCAAAACCTAAAACCACTTGGAACCTGAGTATTTTGTTGGTTTTTTGTTCATAGCAGCTTGGTTTCCGACAAGTTTTTGGGGTGGTTTTTTAGTTTTTTGTTGAGGTTTTTTAGTGTTTTTGGGGCAGTTCTTCAGGCAGTCTAGTTCTCTGTCAGATTTTCAGAGGTTTCTAAATACTAAAAATCTGACGGAAAACCTGTGCTATGTAGACATAGTCTAAGGGAGTGGACAAAACCTCCGCAGACAGAGGTTTGATATCTACAGGTAACAAATGTGATTTTGAAGATTTTTTAGCTAGCTCAAATCTCTCACAAACTTCTCCAAAAACTCATCACGCGGTTCAGCCAGGTATAAAAGGGTATCGTCCGCCTACATACTGACCTTTTCATGAATAGAGGAGAGCATTAATCCCCTAATTCTATTATCCAGCCGGATCTTTGTCATCTATGGTTCCACCGCTAACGCAGTTGTCTGGTTCCGCTATATAAAGGAAATAGATCAGAGAGCCACCCATTCACCAGAATCCATAAACAGGGATTAGTGTATAACAATTAGACCTATCAAATGAAGGATGGTCCAAACCCAACTTTAGACAGGGTAGGGAATAGAAAGTCCCATTTGATTTGTGTCATCTAATGAAAGTATTACTCTGGCACCAACTTCTACTATATTCTAGTGTTAGTACCCAAAATGACCTCCATGTCTGATAGAAGTCCTCTCATGATTGCTATTTATATTGGTTGATGAAGTCAGAAGATGACCGTTTTAGCATATTGTGTGCAGAAATATTTAATTAGCAGAAGTGTAAACTACCAGAATAATACATATATATGTGAAGGTGAGGATATACATGTACTTCAAGATGCAGTCACTGTTTTCACTGAAAAGATCTGGAGGGAGTGCAATTTTTATTTGCATTTTGTTTTACCTTTATGTTTTTTTTTTATCTACCTGAAGGTTCTTAAAGAATTTCCTTATTCATCTATGCTAGCAACTGAGATGAATGAATGCAGATTTTTCTTTTTATTTTGTCAAGAGACCCCGTTTGAGTGCTGCAAATTTTAAAAAGTGGACCGACACTTAAGGACTCATTTTGTGGGCACTCTTCTCAACTACAACATTGAAGGGCATATTTTTTCCAAGCCAAGTATAATACAACATAAAGATATATGTGACTCACCTATGAAAAAATCACAAATAGCTAAATTTAATAGGAAGAAGTTACTCCTGCTCCAGAGTCGCTTGTCTTCTATAAAAGCTACAATGACAAGACTGTTGCCTAGAACAGTAATAGCAACACAAAAAGAGATGAGCACAATCAAAAGAAAATTTAAGCCAGGCAACCAAAATGTTGCCATTTCTTCAATTTCAAAGGATGAATTTGTAAAACAGATGCCAGTAATATTTCCTGTAGTGATTAGCCTTGATTTCATCCTGGGATAAGAATATACAGCAGATACATAGAGCGGCATGGCGGTGTGAAGGATCAGATGTGCATCTTGATGTGACATTTTATCATGCCCAATTACCTATACTGGAGCAGACAGCAGTATTTATAGTAGAATATTCCCACAAGGGGGTCTTCATTCTTAGGACTATTAGTGTCTGGCAGCTGCTCACAAGCACGTACACACATACCATCATCTAACATTTAGGTGTTTTTTTATTATAGCTTTAATGGAACCTTTATTTTACTGGTATTTTTATCAGCTACAAAATAAAATAAGAACATTGATTTTAAGTCCCTAGACAATCCATACTCCCAGAAGAATAAACTGTTATGGAAAACTTATGGAACATTTTTATTTTCTGAAGTATTTGGATTATCCAAATTTTTAATTTTTTCTAACTAAAACTAGGTTCCATGTTGTTAAAAACATAACTAAAGTAAAATAACTAATAATAAATAGTTCAGTTGATGAATATGTAATTAGCTCAGACTAAAATTACATTTATTTCCAACATTAGTTCCACAAATGTGCTGCGCTTGTAGGTTGCTTCGCTTTCACCCTTCTATCCAGTTTATCCGAAGCAAGCTCAATGGGGTTTAAATCTGGAGACTGTACAGGCCATTCTATTCTTTGAAGCCTACCAGCTTCTTTTCGTCTCATTATGTAGTTCTGTCATAACCTAGAAGTTTGCTTTGGATCATTTTCTTGTTGTAAAATAAACCTCTGACCAACTAGGCGTTGTAGGGACATAGTGTGTGAGTGTATACAGGTCAGTGTACAGTGTGTGTGAGTGTACAGGTCAGTGTATAGTGTGTGTGTGTGTGTGTGTGTGTGTGTGTATACAGGTCAGTGTACAGTGTGTGTGCATGTGCGTCAGTGTAGTTGAATATATGAGTGTACGGCTGTATTTTTTTATGCACCAAAATGCACATCAAAAAGCTACCTTCTCTGTCCCATTGTTTTCAATTAGAATACATGTCACAGTTCATATCGTGACCTGTAGTACATATTTCCATTGAAAACAATGGGACAATGTGGCACAAACTTACAGACACAAATTTTAAATCAGTGTTGTGTAAAAAAAAAAAATATGTATAGGGGTGTTCACACAGCGTATCTGCAGGCTGTACGTCGGGGTGAAATTGCACTGCAATTTGTCCGAAGTACACCCTGCAAATACGGCAATATCATAGCACTCATTGAGCAATCATTGAGCGCTATGATTTCACAGAATATTCCCTGCCACGTACTGTGCATCTATACAAAGCCGGGAAAAGTTAAGCTGAATGGGGTCCGGTCCAGAGCGCTGTGCGGAGTATGCTCTGTCAAGTGCATACATCCAACAGCAGGCGTATAGCGGCGTGTAACTGTGCGACCCTATACGCTGTGTGAACCTGACCTACCTGTCAATTATTTACATGTTTTCCCATAAATGTCAGCGCCAGAACATTGTTGTTCACTTGTCGGCACTCTGTGATTGTAAGCGCGGAATTCCGACAAGGAAATGACGCCGGACGTCCAAGGCAGGTTTTCTGCCTCCTATATTTATAATGGTCGGCACTAAATGACTCAGAGAATTGACATATCAATACTTAGTCCTGTGTACTGTAGTAAAATCAGTGTCCTCTAAACGAAGACATTGATTTTACATAGCAATGAATGGCAGTCATTATACTGTAGTATTTAAGGCTTTTTGGGGGGCATATTACACTGCTTATCCGCCCCAAAAAAGCGTCAAAACAAGTAGTGTGAACTGTACAGTGCTAATTTGAGGGTGTTTTCAAGCTCAGCGCCTAGGGCGCTGTAAGTACGACCCTGCCTACAAGGGGTATATATACCTATCTATCTGCAGAGGACTCTATACCTTCCTACAGGGCGCATATGTACCTATCTAGAGGGGACTATATATACCCCTACATGGGGTATATACCCCTATCTACAGGGGCTGTATGTTTACCTACAGCGGGTATATATACCTATCTACCTACAGGAGGCTACTTTACCTTCCTATAGTGGGCCTATATACCTACCTAGTTAATGGTCGGCAACATTACTACCTACTTACTTAATGGGGCGCCTATACCAGAGGTAGGAATTGGTAGTGAAGTGTTGATAAAGTGAAAGTCTAAGATGCTTGTGTGGTAAATTCTGCAGGGACGAGTTATGGCTGGAGAATGTGTCTTTGATTTCTGTGTCGGATGGAGAAGAAAAGGGAAAAAGAACGACTCGTGAGAGATGACGTCTCCTGTGAGTCCCTGATGTCAGGGGTTATTTCTCCTCTGTGATGGATCAGTGCTGTAGTCTGTCATGTGATGGTGACCTCAGCTGGTGTCTGACCTCTATGTGGTCTCTATATGGCGGTGTTAGAGGTCAGACACCAGTTCAGGTATAACCTACATGTGGTCTCTATATGGCAGTGTTATAGCTTATACATGAGCTGGTGTCTGACCTCTATGTAGTCTCTATATGGCGGTGTTGTAGGTTGTACCTGAGCTGGTGTCTGACCTCTTTATAGTGGTGTTGTAGGTTATACCTGAGCTGGTGTCTGTCCTCTATGTGCTTTCTATATGGCGGTGTTGTAGGTTATACCTGAGCTGGTGTCTGACATCTATGTGCTTTCTATATGGCAGTGTTGTAGGTTATACCTGAGCTGGTGTCTGACCTCTATGTGGTCTCTATATGGCAGTGTTATAGCTTATACCTGAGCTGGTGTCTGACCCCTATGTAGTCTCTATATGGCGGTGTTGTAGGTTATACCTGAGCTGGTGTCTGACCTCTATGTAGTCTCTATGTGGCGGTGTTGTAGGTTATACCTGAGCTGGTGTCTAACCTCTATGTGGTCTCTATATCGCGGTGTTGCAGGTAATACCTGAGCTGGTGGCTGACCTCTATGTGCTTTCTATATGGCAGTGTTGCAGGTTATACCTGAGCTGGTGTCTGACCTCTATGTGGTCTCTATATGGCGGTGTTGTAGGTTATACCTGAGCTGGTGTCTGACCTCTATGTGGTCTCTATATGGCAGAGTTATAGCTTATACATAAGCTGGTGTCTGACCTCTATGTAGTCTCTATATGGCGGTGTTGTAGGTTATAGGTTTGTTATCGATAATGTATATATTTGTTCCTGCGAGTGGTTGTGTTGGATGGAGGGCCAAGAGCACAGGTCTGCCCAGGGGCCCATAATGCTGTTAAGACGGCCCTGCTTGGTGGTATGTTGCATATACCACACTGGTATGACTACCCCTAGTGGCAGAAACAGGCAACTACCTGTAGTCACTCTGCCACAGCGTACACCAAAGTGTATGGCATGGTGCATCAAAATGCTGTGGTAGCCCTTTTTATCCTGTGTGCCAGTCATCCTGTGCAAGTTGCCAACTATGCATACAGCAAAGTAATGTACAAAAGATGTCAATTTTTTTAACATTTTTCCAATCTTAGCAGTGGTTTTCTTACTGACACTGGTCCAGTCAAACCTGCAACTAGAAGTCTTCTCCACACTTGAAAGAGAAAATTGCTTACTTTTTGCTGTATTAAGCTGTGGAGCATAGATCATGCAAACGGTTGACTCTCACAAATGTATCATATGATTTTATTGTGACCTTTGGTCTTACTGGCAGAGTGTCCTCCGTTTTCCAAGTCCCTTTTGATGGTGTAGGAGGCGGTTCTGACTACCGCTTTGGCTTTCTTGGAACCTTCTCTGTAAGAAAGTCTTACACTTCTAAGTGTTATAATTGTCTGTTTTCTTTTGTCAATTGCCTTTTTCTTTCCATTATGATAGCAATGTGCTCTGTCCTGAAGAGCAAAACTGGCCAAATCCTGCCCCAGAGGGTGATGTAATGCAGTCTGTTCCAGTGCTGGTTATATAGGATCAGAGGGTTTGAAAGTTATCTCTGAAAGTTGAGACACCTGTCGGAATAGTTTGCATCCAATTTAAAACCATAATTCACTTTCTGTGTTCCAGAGCAGCTGTCCTTAAATGTGTTCCTAAATTTTTCAATAAATATATAAAGCGCACCAGTATTACAGTATAAGATGTATAAAACATAGAAATTATATAAATACAGTGCCAAGCAAAAGGGTAACAATGTTTTGAATGTTTGACTTCAGGTTCCATATCTCACCTACCACTACAGCTTTAAACATGAGACTACCATCTTTTATAGACAATCATCTTGGTTATCTCATTTATCAATTTGACTTTCAACTATTTAGCATATGATTAGTTATGCAGATTCTTGTCGTGTAACTGCATTGTTACTGTTTTACTCTTAAAAATCTAAAGTTCAAGTTTTATTATTGTGTTAGCATTTGGTAAATCCACCTTTGGCTTTCAATACTGTTTGAATCATTCTGAGCATGCTCTCGATCAGATTCCAGCATGTCTCGACCGAAATCTGATCCTAGGTCTCTTCTAAACATTCCCAATGTTGGTGCATACTGGTCGCCTCACTTGGTTACGAATACAGATTTTTCTTCAACTCTACCCACATGTGTTCGATTGGGTTGATGTTTGGGGATAGTGGTGGCCAATCCAGCAACTCTACATTATAGACATTGAAACATTTCTAAGCCAATATTGAATCATGCTACAGTTTGTTGTCTTGCTGGAACACTGTGTTGTCCTTTTCATACCCATAGTACTTGAGTGTACGAAGTAACTAATCTTGTAGGATAATCACATATAGCTCAGCACTGAGACCACCATCAATCCTGGTCACGTATCCAACACCTTTGGCTGTGAAGCAACCCCATATCATTAGGTTTCCTCGAACGAACTTGGCAGTTCTTTTAATTTCTCGATCCATTAGCCCCCTTTTCCCTTTATTCTTCAAGACCCATTTGCACCCATTAGAGCCCAGTCTATTGACTTTCGTCTCATAACGTCAAAATACCCATTTCCAAACTTCTACTGTCCACTTTTCATACTTTTTTGCAAACTGGAGCCGATGCTTCTTATGTCGATATTGAAGTCGAGCCTTCACCTTTTTTTGGGCCATCGTTCCAGACTTGTGTAATGTGTGTCACATGGTGCTTGCATGGACATCTGAGATCTCACTATTACGAAGTATATGGGCCACCTCTACTGCCGTGTTTGTCATGGCAGAACTGAAAGACCTTTTGATGAGTCAACTTGATGACTCCAATATTTTGCCTGGACGTCTATCTCATATTATTCCAGTTGTCATGGCACTCCTATAGCACTCCTTCAGATTGGCAATTTTCTTGGTCAAGAGACCACTGTCGATGAGCTGGATGATGCAGTTTCTCTTTTTCTTGAGAAATTTTCTTCATGGCAGCTCTTCGATTTGAACCAGTGACCTTTCACTTGGCAATCAATCTAATAACACACTGAGCTTTTAAGGAATGTGAGTACAGGTTGTAATTTGTAGTATACAAGAAGAATAAGATTTTCCCACCACCAGGCGCAAAACAGTAACAATGCAGTTACATGACAGGTATCTGTAGAACTAAGCATATGTTAAATAGTTGCAGATCAAATTTATGTATGAGATGGCCAAGATGATTGTCTGTAAAATGATGGTAGTCTCACGTTCAAAGCTATAGTGGATGGTGAGATATGGAGCCTGAAAGTCAAAAGTTCACAAGATTATTATCCTTTTTCTTGGCACTGTATATTAAATAAGTGAGTACATACAAAATTCGGTGCAGAGGGGGCGTGGCCTGGCATGTAAGGGAGCAGACGCGCATGAGAAGAGCTCCGTGAGGGCCCGGTGTTCAAAGACCTAAATCCTGCTACAAGATGAGCCCACAGAAAGCCAAAAAGACCCCAAAGAATGCAGCTGACACTCAGGCACTGGGTGTGCCGACCAGGAATTATTTTTCCCCACTTGCTGACCTACCATCGGCTCCGGTCTCAGGGGCCTCCTCTCCGTGACAGGCGCCATCTTTCCCTGCAGGACGCAGCTCCATCTGTTCACACGGCACGCCCGGCACTGCGGAGGCGCCTGCGGGTGCCGGTCTTTACATTGACCACTCGGCAGTGGCGCAGGACATCAGCGCTCCGACCCCACAGGACTCGATGCGGCATACCCGACTCCGGCACGGACGGGAGCGGCGCACGGAAGCACATGGTGAGGTGGGGGCAGCCATGTTAGGAGGCCGCACGCCGCAATCGCTGGGCGCCTCAGCCGTTTGTGACGACCCAGCTGCAGCCTTACAAGCACTGGAGGGGAGAGGGAGCCCACAGCATTCCAGCCCAGCATCACTGGCGCTGCATAAATCTCTGAGAGAGGAGATCAGAGTAGCAATGAGGTCCCAAGCTCAGGAGGATATTATTTCTCAGCAAGTCAGCCCCTGTGAGCATATTGCAACGGGTACAGCTTTACCACACTGTCAACATCATACCCTCTCACTGCCCCATGCACTCCCTGGAGCAGGGTCCCAGGAATCAGTCCCTGACCTGTTTGTAGATCTCTACACCAAGGCCTCACAAAGCTTAGGGGCACATTCCTCTGATAACTCCATGGATGCCAGCAGCGTGGATTCACATCAAGACTTGCAGAGTACTACAAACTTGCCTCCTGCAGCTATTGCTACAGATCGATCTCAAAGTCCCTGCACTGCTGCTGCTGAACAGGCTATTGCTATTTCTAGAGACAGAGCCCTTCTGGTGCTGCAGAGGTACCCTGAACTGCAGGCGCTATTAAAACTTCTGCCTACCAAAAGTGACATGTCGGCCCTAGCGCAAGACCTTAAAGGAGCCTGGCAACAGGACTTGCATAGGGTTAAAATGGCCATTTCTACCATCCAAGCTAAAATTCGCACTCTTGAAAAGTCTCATAATGCAGTTCACCAATCGATCTCTGAACTACAACCAGCGATTGCAAGTCAACATACCATCCAACAGAGCCTTGTTGACCAGTTTGATGATTTTGAAAATAGGAACCACAGAAACAACATTAGAATCAGAGGCATCCCTGAGACCATTAAGACGCAGGATCTGGGCCAGTCACTCATTAGGCTCTTCAACAAGCTCATGGACAGACCTATAGATACTCACCTGGAGATTGATAGAGCACATAGGGCTCTGCGCCCTCTGAGTCAGGACCCTCAGAGACCATGCGACGTGATATGCCGCATTCATTTTTATGCCGTTAAGGAAGAAATAATGAAAAGGGCAAGAAATACCCAAAATCTCATACACGAGGGGGCAAAAATTGCTATATTCCCGGACTTATCGAGACGTACCCTGTGCCTTAGAGCAGCTCTAAAGCCATTAACTTCCCTGCTACAAAGCAAACAAATACAGTACATATGGGGATATCCCTTTGCCCTCCACGTAAGAACGGAAGAGGGTGCGGTCTCTTTTAAGTCGCCAGCTGATCTCCAAGTATTTCTAAAACTTCCATCCATCACCCTTCCTGACTGGGACTCTGCCTACTCGGCTAATCCAACCCTTGGATTTCCAAACGGGCCTTCTGCCCGGAGAAGAGACGAGATCAAGCATCCTCCGAAAGAACAGTGTCTAGCTAGAAATCAGAGACTGGTTTCCCGCCTGGAGAGAGTGGCCGGCGCGGTGAAGGGAAGCTTCATGTACAATACGCAGTGCGGGGCTGCCGTAATGGGGTCCTTATATATCACCCCTCGGTCTTTGCCATTAACCAGCTACAGTGGGACACTGAGATGCCTCTTTTTTCCTCTCTCACTTTAGCTTTGTTGGACTCACAGAACATAGCCTTGTTAAATGCGTGAAATGCTTTCTGAAGTTTTATATTTAGTATTACTCTTTGACACAGATAGAATCTCAAGTATTGTATTTATTATGGGCCCACGGTTTTCTCTGTTTTGTTATGTGGAGAAGCTCCATTCTTGTGCCAGAACCTACTTTTTCTTTTTTCCCCCCATAGGTTACACGCAGGCACCATGTGCTTGTATCTAGCAGTCGCGGAAACTGCAAGTGATAGTTTCACCTGTTCGCCTAGGTTTTTGTTGTTAGGCTTGAACATATGGCTGATATCGTATAGATTTGTTTCTATAAGTTTCTGTTTTTGGGACGAGACATGAGCACTGAGTATGACTCGGTTTTTACTACCAGCGTTACGGTACAATTATCGCTAAGACAAAATTTCAGATAACATCCCTTAATGTTAAGGGGTTTAATATTCCAGAGAGACAGTCCAGAATCCTTTATCACATGCACAAACAGAAAACTCATATTCTTTGTTTGCAAGAAACGCACCTTTTATCAGGCCACCTGGCGGCCTATCAAAACAAGTATTTTCCCCTCTGGTGCCATAGCAGTAACCCTAGTAGCAAATCAAAAGGAGTTGCCATATTCTATTATAAAAGCCTTCCAATTCGATTGATAGATGTTAAAACAGACACCAATGCGAGATTTATTTTTGCCAAATGTGACATTGGGGGGTCCCCACTCACTATCGCGAATATTTATGCCCCGAACCAGGGACAGCTCTCATTCCTTGCCTTAGTATTAGACGAATTAAATGCGTACGCGGTAGGCAAGATCATATTATGTGGTGACTTTAACTTAGCCTTGAATCCATATCTAGATACATCCTCAGGTCATGCATCTATTCCCTTTAATAAATGAAAACAAAATAAGAAAGTTACTACATGATATGCAGCTTGTTGATATTTGGTGCCTTGCTCACCCCGACACGCGAGACTACACTTTTTACTCCCACCCCCACCAAAGGTACAGTAGGAAAGAAAAAAATTTACATCAACATATTTTACTACCTAAGTTTAGAAAATCCTCTATATGGAACATTCTGCTCTCTGACCATGCTCCAGTCTTCTGCGAAGCCGGGGCCCCAAAAATATAATTGGCGACTTAATGACTCAGTGTGTCTTTCCGACCTGACCCAAATGATGGACCACTGTTTAGAGGCCCATCGTGCGGATCCTATGTCGCCTCAGCTAAAATGGGAATCTTTGAAGTGTGTTGCTAGTGGAATTTTAATTAAAAACTGAGCTAGATTGAAGAGGGAGGGGCTGCTAAACTTACCTCGCTATTATCAAGGTTGGCAGCGCTTGAGACTAAACATAAATCTACATTGTCACAAATTGACTTGCTGGAGTTGTTGTCCACTAAACATGAAATCCTCCAGCATTTAGAGAAGAAGGCATCCAGGTTTAAACAGCTTTGCGCTGGGTCGTACTATATGTGGGCTAACAGACCGAGCAGAATGTTGGGTAGCTTCTCTTTATATCCCGGTGATTATGACAAAGCAAGGCAGGAAAGCTCACCTCACTTCGGAGATCTTAGATACTTTTCATGCCATCTACCAGGATCTATATAATCTACCGTCGCCTGGTTCTGCTACTTCTGCTGCTCCTGCGGGTGTGGGCCTGGAGGATTTTATGATAGCTGCTTAGCTCCCCAAGCTTGACTCTGATAGACTCCTGGCACTAGAAGTCCCCTTCACCAGTGAGGAACTCTCGCAGGCTATCTCAGCCTTGCCGGCAGGGAAAAGTCCTGGCCCAGATAGCTATACAGCCAAGTTTTATAAGGTGTTTAAGGAGAGGCTGTGTGACCCCATATTGTCCTCCTTTAATTCAGTATCATCCGATCAGCTGTTCCCCACTTCCTTTTTACAAGCGCATATTTTGGTAATACCAAAGCCGGGTAAGGACCCGTTGATGTGCTCTAATTATAGACCCCTTTCCTTGTTGAACGTGGATACAAAATTGTATGCAAAGCTCATCGCTACTCGGCTTAATACCATTTTGCCTGACCTAATACACTATGATCAAGTCGGTTTTGTTCCGGGCAGAGAGGCACGGGATAACACCCTGAAAACCTTCGCCCTTATTCATCATGCGCGACAGACTCAAAACCTGACCATTCTCTGGATGCAGAGAAAGCATTTGACAGAGTAGATTGGACTTTTCTAAGATCTGCTCTGTCAAATGTGGGACTTGGCCCAATTATGCTTCAACATTTTTTTTTGCCCTTTACCAACTCCCATCAGCCCAAATTAGAATCAATAGTGACTTGTCCAAAACTTTCTATGTTCGTAATGGCACACGACAGGGCTGCCCAATTTCCCCCCTCCTCTATGTAATAGCCATGGAATACCTCTACAATCCATCAGGGAGGCGAGAGAGATTCAAGGTATAACAGTTAAAAAAAGAGCACCATAAGTGCGCCGCATTTGTGGATGATTTACTTCTATATATTACACAACCTGAGATCTCCATGCCTGCCTTGATGAATCTTCTGAATCAATTCAGTTTTTTGTGCAATTTTAAGGTTAAGTATACCAAAAGTATAGCCTTGAATGTTACTCTAGATCTGCAAACAACTACCACCCTAAAAAAGAGGTTTCCTTTTAATTGGGCTAAGGATTCCTTCTCTTACCTAGGTATTCAGATACCTGTGAACCACCAACAAGCCTTTGCTTTGAACTTCACCACGCTTTTAAATGTGATCAAATCGGATTTAGCTAAATGGGATAAGAGAGATTTTTCTTGGATCGGGTGAATTAATATACTTAAAATGAACATTCTACCCCGATTGTTATATCTATTCCAAACAATCCCTCTTAAATTGCCCAATTCCTTCTTTCAGGAAATAAATAGTTGCCTTAGAAAATTTCTGTGGGCCAACAAGAAACCAAGAATCGCTAGGGACACTTTATGTAGAAGTAAGGACAGTGGTGGCCTTGCTCTACCTGATTTGAAGTCCTACTATGTAGCGGTAATAGCGGCCAGAGTCGTAGATTGGTTTCAGAATAAAAACTTTAAAAAAGGTGGATCCGAATTGAGGAACAACTGTGTGGTCAGTCTCTTTCGGCACTACCCTGGATACTACCTGTCTTAAAGAGATCTAAAATAGCTCAAATCCCTCTAGTTTCCCAGGTGACAATGGCAGTTTTTAGGGTGTATTGTCGCCAGTATAGCCTCTACTCTCCAGGGGGACCACTTGTCCTGCTCCAAGGCAACCCAGGGATCCCAATTCCGACTTGCAGCTTGCTATATCGGTCTGAGTGTAACCAGCAGCCCCACCTCATCAGGGATCTTGTGGTGCACTCCACCTTCAAAACCTATAAAGAGCTGGTCCCTCTTCAATTCCGTTTGCCTAATGTTTACAATACTTGCAATTGAAACCCTACTTCACCACTAATAGAGACAAACTTAATCTTACTAGAGAACTCACCGGTTTTTAAAGGATTTGCATACAGCAAACACGGCCTAAGCATCTTATCTCTGTACTATATACTTTGTTAATAGAAACTCTTGCCGTGAGACGACCCTCCTTCCAGAATGGCTGGGAACAGGAACTAAATTGTACTTTCTTGGAGTAGGATTTACACAAGGCCTGCATCTTAGCGACTAAGGCCTCAGTGCCCTGTAGAATTCAGGAATTAAATTACAAGGTCCTCTCCAGGTGGTACAGAGTGCCGAAGGTGTTATACATGATCTATCCTGGTGTCCCATCCACCTGCTGGAGATGTGAGAAAGCTCTAGGAAATATGACCTACATCTGGTGGGAGTGTCAGATACTGCAGCCTTTTTGGAGGAAGGTTGTAGAGGTAATTTGGATAGTTACTGACATCACTTTACAAAACTCCCCCGAAGTTCTTCTGCTCCTTATGCTACCTCTGGGCATTCGCGCCTTAAAGGGCAGCCTGATAATTTTCCTTCTGATGGCAGCTAAATCTATGACTCCTAGAAAATGGAGATCAAACCAGATCCCCACTATCTCGGAGTGGTTCAAAGAGATTTGCAATCTGCAGCGTATGTAGGATTTGAGTGCAGATTCTAATCATACTATTGACAAGTTCTATAGGTTTTGGGGGGAATGGATGACTTTTGTTGCCTCATCGACATTTAAAACGATGAAATAAGGCTCTGTTTGGGTGTTGGTCAGCGTTACACTCCTGTCTCACTCTGAATTAGGTACTGGGATGCTCTCTTTAGGTTTGACGGGAACTTTTCCCCATTAATAAGAGCCCCCGGAAAACCCCTTTTACTGTTTTCTTTCCAAAAAAGGGTTTTTCCCAAGGGTGTCAAAGTTCTACTTAGGTTTTTAATCTTTCAACTATATTTACCCAAAATTGCAACGTTGTTTAAAATCCGAAGGTCTTTAATGCTCCCCCTTTTTAATTTTGGGATACTGTTCAGAACTAATACCATTTGCTGCACCTTTAGGTAAAGCTCGAAAATTTGTACCCCGGTTTTGAGAACTTTTAAAATTTATCTTTTTTTAAAAAGGGATTTGCTATTTTTAAACCCCAAATAAAAATTGTTTACTTATATTGTAACTGTTGTATTTTCAGTTGTCTATTTTAATAAAGCTTCTTTGAAAACGGAAAACATTTGGTGCAAATAAATATATTCTTGAATAGAGAGGGACTACTCACCATAAATGCATAGACAACAGGCATCTATACACTCAAATAGCACATGTCTGAAAAGACTGTTGTCACATGATTGCCCAAAAAAAGAATCAGCCAGGGCAACTCAATTTTATATCTCAGTCCATTGGTCCATGGTTCATGTCCCCCGGGGGGGTTTTTTTTTTTTTTAAAAAAAATTTTAAAAAAAATTTTTTTTTGGGGGGGGGGTTTTTTGGGGAAAAAAAAACCCCCCCCCCCCCCAAAAAAAAAGGGAAAATTTTTAAAAAAAAGTGAAAAAATTTAAAAAAAAATTAAAAAAAAATTAAAAAAAAATTAAAAATTAAAATTTTTTGGGCCCCTTTTTTTTTTTTTTTTGGGGGGGGGTTTTTTTTTTAAAAAAAACCCCCTTTTTTGGGGGGGGGGGGAAAAAGTTTCCCGGGCCCCCCCCCCCCCCCCCCCCCCCCCCCCCCGGGCCCCGGCCCCCGGGGGGGGGCGGGGGTTTTTTTTTTCCCCGGGTTTTCCCCCCAAAAAAACCCGGCCCAAAGGGTTTTGGGGGGGGTTTTTTTTTTCCCCCAAATTTCCCCAAATTTTTTTTTTTTGGGAAAAAAAATTTTTTTTAAATTTACCGGGCCCCCCTTTTTTTTTTCCCCCCCCTTTTTTTTTTGGGGGGGGGGGGGTTTTTTTTCCAAAATTTTTTTTTTTTTTCCCCCCCCCTTTTTTTTTTGTAAAAATTTAACCCCCCCCCCCTTTTTCCCCCCCCCTTTTTTTTTAAAAAATTTTTTGGGGGCCCTTAAAAAAAAAATTTTTTTTTTGGGTTTCCGGGGGGGCAAATTTTTTTTGGGAAAGGGGGGGTTTCCTTTCCCCCCCCAAAAAAAAAAAAAAAAAAAAGGGGGGTTTTTTTTAAAGGGGGAAAAAGGGGGTTTTTTTCCAAAAAAAAAAAAAGGGGGCCCCAAAAAACCCCCGGGAAAACCCAAAATTTTTTTTCCCCCCCGGGGAAAAGGTTTGGGGGGAAAATTTTTTTTTTTTTTTTTCCCCAAATTTTTAAAAAAGGGGGGGAATTTAAATTTTTTCCCAAATTCCCCTTTCCCCCAAAAATTTTTTTAAAAAAACCCGGGGGATTTGGTTTTTCCTTTTTTTGGGGGGTCCCCCCATTTTTATTTTTCCCCGGGGTTTTTGGGGGGAAAATTTTAACCTTTTTTAAAAATTTTTTTTTTTTTAAAAAAACCCAAAAAAGGGGGGGAAAAAAATTTTAGAAGCCCCGGGGGAAAAAAAAACCCCCCAAAAAAAAAATTTTTTAAAGGGGCCTTTTTGGTTTTGTTTCCTTTCCCAAAAATTTTTGGGGGGGAAAAAGGGAACCCCCCAAAAAAAAAAAACCAAAACCCCCTTTTTTTTTAAATTTTAATTTAAAATTTTTTTTTAAATTTTCCCCCCCCAAAAAAAAAAAAAAGGGGGGCCCCAAAAACCAACCCCCCAAAAGGAAAACCCCCCCCCCCCCCTTTTTTTTTTTCTTTTTTTCCCCCTTTTAAAAAAATTTTTTTTTTTCCCCAAATTTTTTTTTTTTTTGGGGGTTCCCCTTTTTTTTTTTTTCCTTTTTTTAAAAACCCCCCAAAAAAAAAATTTTTTTGGGGGGGGCCCAAAAAAGGGGCCAACCAAAAAACACCAAACACACCCCCCCCCCTTTCCCGGGGTTTTTTTTTTTAAAACCCCTTTTTGGGGGGAAAATTTTTTTTTTTTGAAAAATTTTTTTACCTTTTTTTTGGGGAAAAAAAAAAAAAAAAAAAGGGGGGGGTTTTTTTTTTCTTTTTCCCCTTTTCCCCCCCCCTTTTTTTTACCCCTTTTTTGGGGGGGGGGGTTTTCCCCCCTTTTTTTTTTGGGAAAAAAAAAACCTTTTTTGGAAAAAAGGGTTTTTTAAAAAAAAGGGGGGGGGTTTTTTTTTAAAAAAAAATTTTTAAAAAAAATTTTTCCAAAACCCTTTTCCCCCTTTTTTTAAAAAAAGGGGGAAACCTTTAAAAAATTAACCGGGGTTTTGGGGGGGGGAAAAAAAAAAAAAAAATTTTTTTTTTTTTTCCCCCCCCTTTCAAAAAATTTTTTAACCGGTTTTTTCCCCCCCTCCCCCCCTTCCCCCCCCCCCCCCCGGGTTTAAAAAAAAAAAACCTTTTTTTTTGGGAAAAAAATTTTTTTTTAAATTGGGGTTTTTTTAAAATTTTTTTGGTTTTTTTAAAAAAAAATTTTAAAAATTTCCCCTTAAAAACCCCCCCTTTTTTTTTTTACGCCGGTTTCCCCCCCAAAAAATTGACCTTGCTAACATGTTTCCTTTTTCACACTTACGGGTGTACTCACTTTTATCGTTAGTGGTTTAGACATTGATGGCTGTGTGCTGAGTTATTTACACCGTTATACTAGATGTACAATGACTACATTGTATCAAAGTATCAGATCTTCAATGTTGTCCCATGAAAAGATATAATACAATATTTACAAAAATGTGAGTGGTGTACTGACTTTTGTGAGATACTTTATCTATGCACTCAGCCCTTTGGATCTAGAGTAGCCACAGGGCTTGTCCGCATAGACAACAGCCTGTGTCATACTAACACATAGTTTAATTTATTAGCATACAAGAATATAATACATTACTAAGTGTAAGAAAAAAAAGTTTATAATGATTACTCCTTAATGGGATTTTTTTTAAAGGTGTGGAAAAAAAATAATATAAAAATATTTAATTAAAATATTATTGTGCATACATTACACACTAAAAAATAACACATATTAGGCATCCACATAATTGTAATATCTTGTAGAATTAATCTAGAAGGTTATATAGTGTGAAGTGTGAATTGTGTAAAAAATAATGAAATAAACAAATGCAGAAAAATTTTTTTTTTTAATGTTCACGTTGCAAGAAAAAATTTATAAAAATTGAACAGTAATTTATATGTTAGCTCAAACTACGACCCCAAAAAATACACCTTCTCCCGCATTTAAACAATTCCTAATACAACTGTGTCACTAAAAGTATAAAAAGTTACAACTGGTTGAAATGCAGAGAGGCAAAAACTAAAAAATTTAGCTGGTCATTAAGGTTTAGTGTTTAAGGGGTTAATGTGGATGCTTATGGCTTACAGCTCATGAAAACCCCAAGATCCCTATATCAGAAAACTAGACTAATGTGAGAGAGGTCAATATTGTTGACTCATAGTGTCACGCACAAAGGTTTCCTAAGCCTTTAAATGTTCCCTTAGTCTGTTTCAGTGGGCTACACAATCATGGGAAAGACTGCTGACTTGACAGTTGCCCAGAAGACAGACACTGACACCCCCCACAAGGAGGAGAAGTCACAAAAGGTCATTGCTAAAGAAGCTGGTTGCTCAGAGTGCTGTGTCAAAGCATATTAATGGAAAGTTGTGTGAAATTAAAAAATGTGATAGAAAAAGGTGCACAAGCAACAGGGATGAGCGCAGTCTTGATAGGATTGTCAAGAGAGGCCATTCGAGAATTTAGGAGAGATTCACAATGAGTGGACTGCTGCTGGAGTCAGTGCTTCAAAAGCCATCACACACAGATATATCCGGGACATGGGCTACAATTGTCGCATTCCTTGTGTCAAACCACTCGTGACCCACAGACACTATCAGAAGCGTCTTACCTGGTCTAAGGAAAAAAAAGACTGGACACCTGCTCAGATGAATGTCTTGTTTGCAGATTAAAGTAAAATTTGCATTTGTTTGGAAACCAAGGTCCCAAAATCTGCTTGAAGTCCAGTGTGACATTTCTATGGTCAGTGGTACGGTGAGTGGTTGGTCCACTGTGTGATATCAAGTCCAAGGTCAGCTCTGCCAGGAAATGTCTACCAGAAAATTTTAGAGCACTTTATGCTTCCCTTTGCTGAAAAGCTTTATGGAGATGCTGATTTAATTTCCCAGCAGGACCTGGCACCTGTCCGCACTGTTAACCCCTTGATGACCACCCACTGTCTTTTGACTGCTGGCGTTGCAGGTCGTTAATCTGCAGCGATGTCTTAAATCATTGCTGCAGATAGGGAAGGTTTTCTGTCCCCCAGCGCTGCAGTTGCGCTACGAACAGTCCTATTCCTAGAGCAGTCTTTGCAAGCACCAGGAAGCAGCATAATCAAAGGGCATTCCCCTGCTCCGTCAGGTGATAGGGGCTCCCGGGGACCTGATGGAGCAGGGAAACGTCTATGCAGTCGGCCCTGGGGACCTAGAGTAGCCTCAGGGCTGTCTGTATAACAAGCCTGCCGTCACGGCAGACTGTGTGCTGCCCTGACTGCTGCTTGTGTCATACTGACACATTGTCTCATGTATAGGAATGTATGAATATGTAATCATCAAGCATCAAATAAGACTAAAACATAACCTTTAATATGTTCAACTATTAAAGGGGTTGTCTCACTACATTTATTCATCTTACTTCAGCCCGGTTTTCTTGGTTTCATTTTGAATGCAGGGGCGTGTTTACTGGCTTATACCAAGCTGCAGTAGAAGCCAGGTCTGCAGCTAAAGCAACCATTCGGCAGCCTATCATGAGAGATTGAACAGGTCTGTAGCTAAAGCGAGCTGAGGAGCTGATGCAGCCCATACAAGAGGGAATAGGTAGGACACTGTTAATGGACACAAGTACTTTAACATAAAAGAAGACCTTTAACATAAAAAGCAATTCTTGTAGTGAGACAACCCCATTAAGTACTTCTCAGGAATGGAGCTTAAAGGGTTAAAAGTGCCAATACCTGGTTTAATAACCACAGTATCACCGTGCTTGATTAGGAAACTTGCCTGCCCTAAACCCAATAGAGAGTCTATGAAGTATTTGCAAGAGGAAGATGAGACAAAGAGGAAAAAATGCAGCGGGAAAAAGGGGGCTATAAGGCCCCTGGGTTTACGGGTCCCCGGAAAGAAATAATGTACTTTTTTGGGGAAAAGGGGGGGTGAATTGGGCTTTTTTGAATTTCGACTAAAACCCCAAGTAAACCCCGGGCCTAACCCCACCCAAAAAGGGACCCCCAAAAAGTTTTGAGTGCTATATGTACTAATTTCAGTAGCCAAAATTTTGTTTTAAAAATTGGTCTCATACATTATTCTGAATTGTGGGTTTTCATTGGTTGTAAGCTATAATCTTTCATATTAAAATAAATAAATGCTTAAAAATTATCTCTCTTGTGTTAATAAATGTAAATTTAAAGGGGGTCTTTTTTTAACTTTAGTCAAAATGATTTTTTTTGGGTTTCCCATGTGGATCTGATATTAGGACAGCATGAATACCTAATCCTGAAATGAAACTTCTGAATAGATGCCTCATGATCAGCGTGTGGATAAGCTCTAACATATTGTCCGGGGGCCCTGCACAAAATCTTATTCAGGTGTGTAAAATTTAGATCAGGGTTATTTTAACAGAATAGACAGCCAAAAAATTGTTTAGTAAAGATTAAAAAAGCTCGTGAATCTATTAATTTATAATGAAAAATTTAGTTTCTATTGGGCTTAGGGATTTTTTTTTAAATCAAATCTTTTTTATTAACTTTTTTTTTTTTTAAATCAATAAGTTTTTTAAAAAAAAATGAGGTACAAAAATGACAAAATTTTAGAGTAGAAACTTGCAATAAAAAAGACAATGTTAAAATATAAAATATAGGGGGAAATTTCGAAAATAGTTCCTTGTGAGACATATAAAAAGATCCAAGACACCCCAAAAAAACACCCCCCCCCCCCCCAAAAAGAAAAATCAAAAAAAACATTATTTTTTCAAAAAATTGAAATTAAAGTTTTTCCCGGGGGCGTCGGATTTTTTACACAAGAGATTTGCAGATCTCTTTTGCCCTAAAACAGGACTTGAGGAAAAAAAGTTCACCCGTAGAACTTTGAGGTCTAACCCCATGAAGATCAAAGGTGATCCACACTAGTGCTTTAAGGCTGATTAGGAGACTTCTATTCGCATAGCCTACTCATTTCTATGGGGTCCAATGAGCTGGTATTATTTTTCCCCTAAATATAGATCTTGATCTTTAGGGGGCTGTCCAAAACCAATCCAGCATTGCTGTCATTTGCTGATGAACATGCCTAAGGCTCTATTCACATGCTACTTTTGCATAGTTTTATTTTTTTAATTAGCAAGGACGTATTGTTTTCTGTAATGTTTACAGCCAGCGCATGTGAATACAGTATAATCATCTCTCTACACGGTTTTGGAGTTTTTTAGTGAACGCCCACAAGGGCCAAAAGCTCAAAATGCTTAAGCTACTTGCAACTTCCGAAAACTAACTGGGTGTTATCAAAAAACCCTCAAAATGGGCATTCCCAGTCAGAACAAGAGTGTTGGGTGGAGTTTAGGTGTTTCTGAACAGGATGTGGACATTCCTAAAGACAGGGCTAAAAATCTCTGGGAATATGAATGAGATGGTTGGCAAGTAAGTGCATAACAGAAGCTGATGAACACTTAGGGAGAATAACAGAAGATAAACCTCTTACATCTGTTGGAAATTATGAACAACTTACTTTAAGGCTAAAGAACTAAGAAATGTTTATTAGATCTATAACTACGTCAAGGCTAAGCATGCTAGGCAGATCAAGGTCAAATTCCTAATTCTTTTAAGTTTTAAAAATATGAACATTTAAAACTTAGTGAAAAATAAAGAAATCACTTAACTCTATATTTTCTCTGACAAGGTCTTTTAGGTCGTATTTGTGCACGTATTTCGGGATTCATTATGCCGAAATACGCCCCAAGCAATTTACAATACAGTTGTCATAGACATCAATGTAAAATACACAGCATAATCAAACGCAACGTATTTTACAATGGTAATTTAGGGCATGTCTGAAAAGAATTAACATGTCACTGCTTTCAGGTGAATACGCACTGGCAAATAGTGAAGTATAGGAGGCACAGATGTGCTTTGGGCTATTATGCCTCCTTTGCGCTGTTGAAATTACACCCTTACAAGCGCATAATTTCAACAGCTCAATGAACACATATTGCTGCGCATCTGTACATGTCGCAATACGCTATGTGAACCATGCCATAATGTAACTGCAAACTATATATTCTTCAGTCCACAGTCTCCTGATTTGGCTTGTCCAAATGTGCGTGTTCACACCTATCATCATACCTGTGAAGCATGGGGGACGCAGCATTATGGTCTGGGCTTTCTTTAGAGCCTGAACGGCTTGCAGTTATTTCAGCTAACAATGAATTTAAAGGTTTATCAAAACATTTTAAAGTAGAATTACTGTATGACCTCACGCTGAAGATATGTTGGTGATGACCCAAGGCACATAAGTAAATTCACTACATGAGGCTTGTAAAATAAGAAGTTTTGTGCCTTGGAATGGCCAAGTGGCTTGTCTGAGTTTCATCTCCCTGTGAAGTGTTTTAAACTCATTTATGCTGTTTCCTGTCACCAAACAGCTGATGTAAAACTGCAAGAAGCCCAGAAAAAGAATTTATGAGAGTACATGACAAAAGTAACATTTGAAAAAGATTTTATTTAAAACATAATTTTTGTTGCCGTGTGACAACCCAAGTCGGCCCAAAGTTCCTACCTCAATGCTGTGCAAATCTTATTTGGCAACTACAGAAAATGTTTGGTAAAGGTGATTGTTGCTTAAAGGGTTCACTTACTTTTTCTCCTTACACTGTGATATTTATTCAATGTGATCATTAAAAGTCATGCACAGTACAATTGTTTGTGTTATTAGACAACATTTTAGTGGTAGTCATTGCAGAAATCCAGGTAATTCTACAGAGTTTACTGTATATAGACATTATTGCAAGCTTCTTCATGTTATGCATATCTCTCAACATCCCTACAGTATTTATAAGCCATTTTAAGACCCATCTTGATTCACCAAGGAATGCCCAAAGAACCTCCCACAACAAAACTCAGGGGCATATTTGTATCAGCCCTGCCCCCTTTGAGGTTCACTTCATAGGGCAATACTATAAAAACCAGAATAGTTGGGAAGAATGGACATGGTCCATTCCAAGAGTTTAAACCAAGTGAGGTCTGCAGCAGATTTAAGAAAGTAGATTTCTCAGTAGATTTCAAATACTAATTTCTCATCTCCCATATTTAGACAGATATTATTAGTTCTTTATTGATTTCCGTTTCAATGGTAGACACAAGTAACATTTAAGTTATTACTGTTCTTCTGAACCTCAGCTATCCTACAGTACTTCTAGGTATGTAGTACATCCATAAATTGTTTACATGGACAAGACTATGTTAGTAATTTTGTACAAACAATACCTGAGGTCATCTACCAAAAACATGTTTATATTACACATTTTCATCAACTTGGATATTGAAACAGGCATAATTTTGACTAAAGTATAAAACAAAAATTTAACCTCAACTGTAAAAAAGTGTGGAAAATGTAAAGAAATTTATTATAGCCATATATTCTTTTCAGCCCCTTATCACCACTGGGACATAAGTATACGTCCAGTGTCGTTAAGGGGTTAATAAATAAATTGAATAAAAGTGGACCCAGAGCCCTTTTTGAAGATGGTAACCATGTTTGCCTTGTGTCAGTCTCTTGGCACTATACCAGTCACCAGAAAGTCTCTAAATATCATGTATAGGGGCACAGAAATAAATAAGCTCTTTAAGAATTCGTAGGTATAAGCCATCTGGGCCTGGAGCCTTGTTCACATTAAATTTATTTAACTTGGCCTGAACTGTTTCTACACTCAGCCAATTTATTAAATCTGTTAATGTATTAACATTATTGCCACCGCCTATATGTACACTGGGCCTGCCCACTTCAGCACTGACCCCGCCACCATCAGCTACTTTCTCCTCGTTGGTATACAGAGCTGAAGAACCTATTCAGTAGCTCTGCCTTCTCCTGATGACAAGTGAGCAGCTCCCCATTACTGTTATTTAAGGATCCTACATGCTCTGACTTGGCCACCTGCCTTAAATTTTGTATTTTAGCTGGTTTGAGCACCTTTTTATAGATTTTATTAAGCTGTTTTACTTTTCAAAGGCTAATGCTGAGCCCTCTGACTTATATTTTCTAAATGCCCTTTTTATTATTTACTGCCTTTTTAGCAGAAGGTAAAAGCCATGTTGGATTTAATTTTAATCGCCTATTGTAACCCCTAGGGATACATTTTGCTACATATTTCCACAAAGTGTATTTTAAGTCCTCCCATTTGGCTTCTACATCACTATTTGATAATAGCTGCTCCCAGTCTATGTCCTATATTGCATCCCTCAATAAGGGGAAACTGGCATTTTTAAAATTAAATGTTTTTGCCCTCCCGCTCTGTGATTATTGTTTTTTTATTTCAGTTTAGGTTAAAAGTAATTATATTATGGTCACGGTTACCAAGGATTTCAGAAACATTTCTGCTTTGTTAGAAATTACCAGATCTAACAGAGCATTACTTCTAGGGGGATCCTCCACAAACTGCCCCATATCATTATCCTGTAACATGTTGAGGAACTTTCTCCCATTTGCAGTTGATGCAGAACCATGACCCCAGTCAATATCTGGGTAATTCAAGTTATCCATTATCACCACTTTGCCTGCCTGTGCTGCCCGATCCATTTGTTTCTGCAGCTGACCCTCTATCTCCTCGGAAAAATATTTTTTTCTTTGTTAATCCAATCCCATTGTATTTCCACCCACAAGGTTTCCACATCACCATCTCTACACACATGTCACTCCTTACATACAAATACATTTCTCCTCCCTTCCTGTTTGCCCTGTACTTCTTAAATAGTGAAAAACCCCGGAGGTTAACAGCTCAATCATGGTAAGGGTATGTTAACACGGCGTGTTGGGTCCGTGTGAACATACGCTTTCAGAAGCACGTTTGGATCCATCCATCCGACCCCAAACAGACCTAAACACGCATCTAACAAATAGCAAAGTGATTTACATTGCTTTTAATATAGCACACATTGCCGTTCACACGAGTGATCGCCGATGCGTCTCACTGCGTCTTTCGGATCCTTTCCAAGAATTGACATGTCAATTCTTGGTCCAAAAGACGCGGCAGGAGCTCTATGATAAACTATATTGTGCGCTCCTGGTGCATCCAACATGCATCCAAGCACGCAGCTGCGTGTTGGATACGTGTTGGATCCGTTTGGGGTCCGATCGCTGCTGCGTTTTTGGATGCGATTTTCGGATCCAACACGGATCCGAAATAGGATCCAAAAACGTCATGTGAACAAGCCCTTAGAGTCCAGCCATGTCTCAGCAACACCAACCACATTAATCTGTTCCTCTAGAACTAGCACCTTGAGCGCCCCCTTTTTGCTTGCTTCCAGTTTTAGACATTCAGTAAATGAAATGGGATTAAATGAAATATTGTGGGCACCTATAACTTCAATGCTGGTTTATAACATATAGATCTCCTTATCCACTTCTCCACACGCCGGTATAGTCTGCCCCATATCTAACCTATCTATTCCTGCCTTTTCTAGGTTGTCCTCCTTCCTCATCCCTAATTTAAGTATTCCTGCACCCTAAGGGTGCTTTCACACAGTGCGTTTTTTTGTGCGTTTTTAATACTTTTTTGAATGCATTTTTTTTTAAACTTGTTTTTATTACGAGTCTTCAAATAGAATAAAACATAAAATGAATACAGTAGTAGCAAATTTCAGCCAACAACTCTGCACGCAGGCAGACAATTGGCTGCAAAGACTTCAGTTTACATTTTCTTTTTTCCAACTGGAAATCAACATGAGAATGTGTTGCCCGATGATGTGTCCAAGGCATTGGTTCAAATGTCGCGGGCAGAAACTCGCAGAGGCAAATTAGGAAAGTCACATAATTAACCAGACAGTTAAACATACAAATCAAGCAAAACAAACAAACAACTCCGCTCCAATACCTCCCCCCAACCCGCCACTATCTTCCGAGATCCTCTCCAGCACCCCACCCCCTTTTGCGGTTAATTGAGAGAGGGCCACCCAACCCCAGCTCCATGCCACATTAAACATTAAGCGGGTATCTTTACTGGAAAACAAATTTTAAACTAAAAGAAGGGATTCTGGCGTTGTGTGCCACCTTAAGAGACATCTCAATATATCGAGATGCAGGAAGGAATTTATAGAAATCTGCAAGCGCCCGCAGTATGGTGTCAGGGGTCAGGGTTGGGTCAACCTGCTCCCAACGTGAAAGTTGCAGGGAGGTTAGTGCATAATCAATGTGCCCCAGCAGATATCTGTAGAGTATCGAGAGGTGAGAGCGCCTTGTGAAAATCTGAACTCCATTCCGCCTCTGCGATATGTGGAAGGACGGAATTTAGGAAGCTGCTTGCTTGAAGATAAGTGAAGAAAGGGATTGGAAGGTCAGGAGACTGCAACTGGAGTTCCTGAAGTGAATAAGCCCGTCTAGCAGCCCTGGAAGCGGGGGTTTCTGATTAAGGACTGATAAAGCGAGTGGTCTGGTGACAGGCCCTTTAGCATTCTGATCTTCTTCCATGCCCTCCAAACCGGCATGAGGAGGACATTACTCCTGAAAATCAGATTAAAAGCCCCGCATAAGAAAAATGCGGGAAAATTTTGCAAGAGGGGGAATTCCGGCCCATAAACCCAAAACCATCCCCCCGTTGTGGGTAAATACATTTGGGGCCCTGCCCACCAGTCCGCAAGATATGTCCAGGGTGCTAGACTATAATACTTGATGTTGGGGAAAGGGCGAAAACCCCAAGAAGCTTAGGCTGTTTGGAGTTTATGAAGAGGGTTTGCGCGCCCGTTTGCCCCCCCAAATAAATTTCCGAAAAAAAGGACGTTAATGAGCTTTTCCCCCCCTGGGTTTAAGTTTATTTGGAAACATATTAAAAAAATACGGAGGCGTGGGATCTCCCCTTTTTAAAAAGCAAGTTGGTCATCCCATAAAAGGATAGCGGGATTTTTTCCCCCCATTTTTTGAGGTGTGTTCAGCGCCTTTAAAAATTTTCTAAGATTTTTCCCCGTGTTTTTTTCAAGATAGGGAGATAGGGGTTTTTAAATTACACTGGCTAAACCCTAATTTTTTTGTAAATTGCCAAAGTGGGAGTGGAAAACCCCGATCAAAGAGCAGTGCTTGAATTATCAGCTTCAAGTTTATAAAGGTACTTGTATTGCAGTGACTCCGTGTATATTTTTTTAAGGGGTTGGGGGGTATGAGGATCCCAAAATATTTTATGCGGGGAAAGCGCCCCAGCAGTATAAATGAGAGGAGGCCCATAATGGACGTGTGGTCCCTGAGGTTGAAGGCCCTCGCTTTTTATAAATTTTTTATTTTGGGTACCCCGGAGGTCTCGCTTCGTTTTAAAATATCCTGAAAACACTGCCCCCAAGGTATTTTTGGGGGTTGGAGCCCCATCAGGCAGGTGGGTCCGCTTTGGGCCGCCAGTTTTTATCTCGCATTTCTTTTTAGCTTAATTCGGAAATTTTGGGAGATTGGGTGACTTTGATAAAAAAGGGGGTTTCAATGGGGGTTTTAAAAAAAAGGGGGCAAAAAGGGGGAACCCTTGCTTCCCCCCGCAAAAACAGATCTATGGGCGGGGTTTTCCCCTTTCAGGGGGAAAGAGCCGTAGGTCACGTTCTGCTTGGGGGACGGGAAAGGGGACGTGAACCCCACCCCCAAAACCCCCCGCCGCCCCATGTGGCGCCAAAAAAGGCCATGAGCCCTTTGTAAAAAGTTCTCCGCGCCCAAGTTTAACAGAGGGTGGCCAGGATCTTGCGCTGCTGTTGCTGCCCCCACAGCCACCCGAAACATTCTTGGTCGAGTGTCGTTTTGAAAAAAAAAACCCAACGGGCGGGATGTGATATAACGGGCCCAAAAATTTTCTGAAGTCTGTTTGAAATAATTTTGGCCAGGAGTTAAAACCCTGTTTTAATGCTTTTTTGTGCGGAAAGGACAGAAATTAAATGCTGTACATTGCTGCCCCAAAAATCACGGAAAAAATCGGGGTTAAAATAAAGATTTTTACAGAAATTTTTTTGGGTAGCAATGTACAGCTTTAAATTTGTTTGTCCCTTTCCCTGCAAAAAAAAAGCACTGTGAAAAAGCACCCTAATAAAAAATAAAGCCCGTGCTCTAAGAACCCAAACCCTTCTGTCCTCCACCAAGTCTCAGCCGTGAATTTAACTCCTGAGCCCCTTGCTGTCTTTCCTGCATTGCGTTATGGAATTTGCGTATCCCGGAGGAACAAAAACTGGGGGTTTCCTTTCCCCTTCAGCTTGGAGTTTTGTTCTTTAAAATTATTTTCAGGATTTCCCTACCGTGATTCTGCCCTTTTGGTTCCAACTGGAAACCAAAAAACAGCGGGGGTCAATCCCCAGCCCCCCCCAGAAATTTTTCCCAAAACTTTCCCCACCACGGGGGGACAAAAAACCCTTTCGGTAAAGGGGGTTTCCGGGGCAACAAATTATTCTGATTTTTTGAAAAATCTAAAACCCCATTTAACTGTTTTCCCCCTTCCGGCTTTTTCCCATCCCCCCCCCCCTCCCCCAATTTCTAGTTGGGCTCTTTTCCCGGCTGAAAGGGAAAGAGCATAGTCCATAGGGCTCCCATTTCGGGAAAATGATTCCCCGGGCATTGCCCACTAACTTGGCAATTTTGCTAGGAATCTGGAGGAAAAGGTGGCCTTCCTTTTTTTGGTTCCCCTAAAATTTCCCCCTAACTTTTTAAAACCAGTTACACGCTCATCCTGCTGTTCTATTACCCCCCCCAAAAACCCTTTTAACTCACAAACTGCTTGTCAGTGGGGGGACACAAACCCCTTCATAATTGTAAATCGCCTTAAGTTTTTGCATTTGCCCTCCAGATTATTTGCTAGCTTCTAGGTAGCAAATGTGCTCCAGTAGTGAAAACTTTTGGCAGACTGTGCACGAAAATTTTTGCTAGTAAATATGCCCAATTTTTCCCATACAACAGCAATAAAGTTTAAAAAAGTTGTTTTTTTTAAACAAAATTTCTTTTTTTTTTTTTTTTAAAACCCGGGTTTTTTTAATAAATTTCCCTTCAAGCAAAAAATTGGTGAAAAGCACCTTAGTCGGGAGCAAAATCAAAAGGGGTTTCTTGGAGGGGAAATTTAAAACAGTGACCCCAATTAATGACCCCTTTTTAAAACCTTCCCCTAATTGATACACAGCAAAAAGGGAAAAATTTGGGCCCTTTTAGGGTGCCTTTCACACGGTGCTTTTTTTTGGTGGTTTTTGATGCTTTTTTTGGATGGGGTTTTTATTTGCAACAATGTATATTTTTTAAATTTGGGGGTGCCTTCCTGTACAAAAAAAAACGACAAAAACCCCATGTGTTAAAAGCCCCCTTTTTAAAACTGGGGCCGTTTTTAATAAAGGGGGCAAGAGTCTAAAACCTTCTACAATCTATAACCAGCCCCCCAAAACCACATAAATTTACCCCTGAGCAAGACAACTCCAGTTTTTTTTAACTCACTTCGTTCTAGCACCACTTAGTTGTAAGCCCAAAATTTAAAAAGCTTTGTATTCTTTTCATGTTTTGGGGTGCAGTTAAAATTTGTTAAAAATTTTCTATGTTCAGATGATTTTAGTGCTATTGTTCAACTTAAAAAGGTTTGAGCACGTGGGTATGTTGAAAAAAAGTGTCCCTATTTGCCTATTCAAAAAGTTGGGAGATATGATTACAGTTCTGTATAAGCTTACAGCTGTATGGAGCTTTAATACGCCATCAAACAAAGTTTCAGGAGCCCTATCTCTATATACTGAGTTTTTTATTTCTGTTACTTTTTTTTATTCAGAAAAAAGTTGAGGCAAAGTTGAGGTTTGATGGAAGAGGCATCTCCCATCAAACATGATATTATACGGGTATTCTCCCCTAGTAGCAGTGCTTAGAGGGAAGAATCTCTCTATTATTCTGCACCATGTAGCCACATCATGGGGTAGGGTTGGTCTTTGCTAAAGCCTCATTGTACAGTTTTCCACAAACACATGTGTATAAAGACTTTAAGAAAAGCACTTCTGAACTGTTTGTGGCACAGTGGATAAAGGAGAGGGTTGATTGCAGAATTGATCCATAGAAAACCAAAAAAGATTTTTTACCCAAAAGAAGTCAAAGCAGGGAGCCATGGGCAGGGAGAACCCCAAAACTCTTTAGAAATGTGTAGGGAGCCCAACAGATACCAAAAAAAACAGCTAAGAATTTCTGAGATTTAGCAACCTTCTTGTCCCTGGAGAGTTTGACAATATGTAAAATTCCATTTCTATGTAAAGGGTTCCTTTTGGGGTTTTAGGTAAGCCCGGTTTTTCTTCCCAAATTTTTAGTTTAGGATTTAAAAAGGAAAAATTTTCCCCTTTTTTTTATTGGGGGGTTTAGGGAAACCCCGTTTGGGCCGTTTTTGACTGTCCAGTAGCTAGGATAAGATCGTTGCTTGGGTATTGGAAAAATGACATTTTTCCTTCACTTCAGTTTTACTGAGAAGCAGGGATGGTTTTCTTCTTCCCGCTGCGTTTTTTTTTATGTTTTCCAATAGATGCTCAGATTAAAGAATGAAATACTGGGAAAAATGGGAAGGGGAAAAAACCCTTTGGAAAGATTTCAACCAAAAGGGAAAATACCATGTGTAATGAAAACCCGCAATGGGGGGAGGGCATCAGAATGTTAGTGTAGCCAACAATGCTTTCCCAAAAAAGAATTGCTGGGCTGTATAAAAGGAAAGAGAATATCCAGACAATGAACATCTTAAGAACGGTCTGACTGTGCCTCTGCCCGAAAAGGGAAAGATAAATACCTAAAAAAAAAAAAAAAAAGCAGAAAAAAAGGAATTCAGAGTTTTTTAACATTATAGACAGAGTTCTCTATCATTCCCAGACCTTTAGGGCGACATGTATGAACGGGGCGGCGCCAGTTTTCTGGTGTAATTTTTGGCCCAAAAAGAATGTTGGAAAAAGGTGCCCCCCCAAACTTTTGCGGGATAATTCCCCTTTTTTAAAGCGCCAAAAACACTTTGTAATGCACCAATTTTTAGGTGCGTTCAGGGGGCCTCGCACCCCATTTTTTGAAATTTGACAAATTTATGAATTTTTTGACGCCAACCCAGGTTGGCCCGAAAAGTTAGAAAAAACCCCGCCCCGGGTAAAGGGGGGGTGCCTGAGCCGAATTGCCCTATTTTGGGCCCCTAGAAAATTTCCCGTATGTTTGACCTGCGGGAGAACAGGATATATATTTTTGGTTTATTTTACACTACCCCTTTAAAACTATTTAGGAAATGGCCCCGTCGCGCCAAAGTTTTAAAACATGTTTTCCCTTAGTTTTTATTTTTTTCACCTTTTTTTTTTTTTGCACCCTTGATTTTCCCTTTTGAGGCTAGCTGTTGGTTTGGATAATAGCAATACTATATGTCTGTGGCAGTTTAGCTCTGCAGAGCCCGGGGTGCGGGATTTGGGCATAGGGACATAAAGGTTTAAAGGCGAAAAACCCCGGCCCCACATGGAAAATTCAAATGACTGATAAACAGTGCATGCGGCTGTGTCCCCACAGCCCCGGAAGAATCGGGGAAATTTTTTAAATTTTTTGTTTATGGACTGTGTTTAGGGGGTCATTTTTTGTGGCTGGAGTGTAGTTTTTATTGGGATCATTTAAGATAAAAGCAACATTCTATTCCAGTTATCTTGAGGAGCCAAAGTTGCATCTTTTTTTTTTAAACATTCCCTGTGTAAGATAAGAAAGTTTATATTTTAATAGATTGCACTTTAAAAAGACACCGATTCCCAATTTTTTAAATTTTATTTCTTTTTTTTGTTATATAAAAAGGGAGGGAGGTGTTTGGAACTTTGAATATATTTTTATACATTATTATAAAATGTAATAATCAGAAATGTTTTTTACCAAGTTTTGCCCCCAAAGAGGGCGTCCGCATCCCCTCAGCCGCTATTGATGAGCTACTGATAGGAGCAAGGAGAGGCCCAGGGAGGGCCCCCCCTCATGAAAAACAGTGTTTCCTTTGTGCTATCAGCCCAAAAGGGATTTTTTTGTTTTCTCAGGGGTGGAATACGTCCCATAATTTACTTTCCCTTTTAAAAAAGGGGCCCGAAAAGCCCTGGCGACGGTCACTTTAAGCCAGTGGTTTTGTTTTTTTCAGCAACCAGATTGTCTCTGAGGATGAGGCAGCAGAATATGAATGAAAAGCTTGCGGGCAAAACTATAAACCCCTGTAGGGTGCTGAAGGCCTTTCAAGGGTTAAACAAACTAGTGTGGGGTATCAGGGTTGCATGGGGGCGAAAAAAAACCGTTTTTAAAGGGGTTCCCCCCCATGTGTAAAAATTTTTTTCCCGTGCTTTCTTGGTTTTTTTCCTGTTAGATACATTGGTTCTTGTCAACATGTATTCTTGAGAAAGGGTTTACCATTTCCTTAGGGATTCTTTTTTCACTAAAACCCCGACCCGGTACTACCTTGGGGTTGGTTTTTATCAGAAATTTGGAGCTGTTTTTGGTTTAAGTATCCCCCCTGTTTAGGTGAGTTCTTCTGGGGGTTTTAAAAAAGGGGGTTTGTCTTTTAAAACCCCCCCTTTTAAAAATGGGAAAGGGGAGGGAGGGTTGGCATTTCTACCTTTATAATATCAACTGGTTTTAGAAGTATTATACCACGGTATGTTTTTTTTTTTCCTCCAAACTTTTTTATTTTTTCCCAACCCGCCTATCTTTTGAGTTCAGAAGGTCCCTGTTTCACCTCTACTTTGGTTGTTACTTATTGTTTTGGCCTCATCTTTTCTGCCCCCCGGGGCTTTAGGAGAAACGGTTTGGGGAATCACAGGAAAAAACTGGATAAAAGGGTTTGAGGAAAGGTATTAACTGCTTTAAAGTTAGTGTGGTCCTTTTGAAAGAAGGGGGTTATTGCTGCACTCTCCTTAGCACTTTGGACACGCTGCACAAGAAAGATGCCCTTCTTTTCCTACATAGTTTGCTAATTCCTATACTAGCAATAAGATAGGTAGAGGTATAGATACAGCAGTTTAATTGAACAAATACTATGTTACACATTAACAAATTACTAATTTGAAGTTAGTGTATATAATTTACTTTATTATTAAATAATTCTATTTGTTTTTATAACAGTTTACCATATTCAACTAAAAACAATTAAACTGTAACATATACGTGATACTTACAGCCATGGTGACACAAAGGAATCTGTCATAACTTATTAAAGCGACATTAAATGCTGATGCCGTGCACATTGTGTAGTCAACCACTAACCATAATTTACATAAGAATTTTCCAAACAACCATTTTCCTGTCAGCATATATGGAATATACAGAGGGATAGCAACTGCCCCTGATAAGAAAGAAGATTCAAATAAACACCACTATCAATGGATACACAAAACCAAATAGCAGCACTCTTCAAACCCTAAGGCTCTGTCTCCACTGCAATGAAAAACTTTCGGATTTTCGGCAGTTTTAGGATTCTAAAACCACCGAAAATATGATCGTTCAGGCAGCCCATATACAATATAAAAAAAAAACGGCCTGTAGTTTACATTTTTTTTCCTGCTCGTCTTTTGGCGCCGGCGTATTTAGCAACATGTTGTATAACACGTTGGTGCTTTGAGTTTTTTCGTCGTCTTCCCTTACAAGCAATTGTATGGGCCAATAGCAAAAAACGACAACCGACCACGTCTTTTGCGCAAAATGTGCCTTTTCATGCCTCTATACTTTTCAGGGCATGACGGTCCAAGCTATACTGAATACATATGAAAACTGTCTAACAGTATCGCAAGGATGTCATGTTGTAGGATACGTGTGTGCCTCTCACTTTACAGGTTAGTGCAGTACATCCAAATACAGATGACTGACATTCCAGAATCATTTATCCAACATCTGATAATCCAGCAATGCTGTAAATTCAAGAGTAAAAAAAAAGAAAACACTATTATATTTCTGAATCTCAAAAAATTAAGCAAAGAAGAACAGAAGATTCATCTGCTAAAACCACAAACATCCAAAGAAAAAACAAAAAAGTGTCAACTGGCACCTAACTGATTCATATAGCATTACCAATGTTTGTGTGGAAATAACACAAATGCTAGTATGCAAAAAGTATTAAAATGATATCAAAAGACTTTATTAGGAATACAATAAAACTATAGGCACAGTACATTGGGAAGTTTATGATTGTACATATGGGACAATGATTACAATAACTGATGCATAATGAATTTCCAAGAGAAAACATGCATGATTACATAAATGGATAAGTGCAAAAAGGGAATCTGACCAAGCCCAACTGTCAGGACTTTCTTCTCTTTTGGTGGTCTGCTACATAGGGATAATTTCTTGTAATCATTTTTGTTACTAGTTGTATATTATGTTATGTTCCTATTGAAACTGCTTATTACTGACCTTTAATACACAGTTCACTATGAGCGACATGTACAGTCATATGAAAAAGTTTGGGCACCCCTATTAATCTTAATTCATTTTTAGTTCTAAATATTGGGTGTTGCAACAGCCATTTCAATTTGATATATTAAAAAACGATGGACACAGTAATATTTCCGGATTGAAATGAGGTTTATTGTACTAGCACAAAATGTGCATATTAGTTAATTAATATATCAAATTGAAATGGCTGTTGCAAACACCCAAAAAATTTAGAACTAAAAATGATTTAGATTAATAGGGGTGCCCAAACTTTTTCATATGACTGTATGTGCGGGGATGCACCAGTAGTCTGGCATCCTTTCAGCCAAAAACTGGCGCAGCCCTGTTCTTTAGATTTATTATCAGGCGCACTCCAGTATCAGGCACATTACAACGCGTCCACGGCAATTTGCAATGCGCCTGAGATCGGGGGACGTGCTGGAGGCGTGTCGCACTACAACCGTACGAAGCTACACACTTATGATGGGATGACGGCAAAACTGGGAGCATTACTGCTGGAACAGCCAGACCAAGTTAAAAGTGGTTTAGCTGAGATAGATTTTTCATTTTGTAGCTAGAAAGCACCTAATCTATCACCCGCAGTAGAGCCGGTTAATAAATTAAGGCACATTGTACGTTACTAATGCACGCCAAAAAAAAAATGGCATGTGGGTGCCAAAATACATACATGTCGCCCTATATGATTAAATTATTGCACTATAGTACTTTATGTATATTACTTGTTGGTGAACAGACATTGTATGCAATAGAAACTAGGTATAGATATTATCACTTACTGTTCCATGGGATGTATATTCCTTCATTACCATAATTTATGAATTTGTTGCACTTATAACTATGTAATCATGCTGGTTTTCTATTGGAAATTCATAATGCATTAAATTATTGTAAGCATTGTCCCATATGTACTGACCATCATCAACTTCCCATATTAAATTCATTTTACCTATTGTTTTAGTTATATGTTTTATAGTATTTCTAATAAAGCCTATTGATATCATTTTAATACTTTGATATACTAGCATTTGTGTACACAAGCAATGGTAATGCTATAAAATCATAATTAGCACCATAGTATATTTTAATATAAATATTTTCTTAAGATGTATTTCCATTTTATGTTTTTTTTTTCTCAATTGGATAAGGATTCACACGACGGAAATTCACACAGATTTTGGTGCTGAATCTATGTGTGCTCTGCACGGAAATCTGTATAAACTCTCTGCAAAATCTTTATGTAATCCTATTAAATGGGAATCTGACTTGTAGCTGATGTGGCATAATTTTGTCTGGTGCAGAGATAAAACAAATATTTCATTGCATCCCATACAGAGCTAATCCCGTGTCTGGTACGGCTAAATCGACAGCATAACAAAATCCACCATGTAAACAGACCCAGAAATAACTTTACTGAATTATTTAAATTTTATTATTATTAATATTATTATAATAATAATAATAATATTATTATTTGTGCGTTCACAAATGCAGACTTGGATACAGCTTCTCAGGCAGATTTTGCTAGAAAAGTCTTAATAAAAGAAGAGTGAAATAAATACATCTATATAAAATTACAGTCATAAATAGAATCCACAACATAAAATAAAGTCAGTAAAGAGATGGTGCAATATAATATACTCTAGTCACTGTAAGGGATTCTCTGCTTTGTGATCAGCTTATTGTCATAGGAGTTCCTCAAAGTGTCCACCAGCTCAAACCTGTAGCTGTAAACTGTGAGAAAACCTGTTAGTAAGTTTAAATTCCTTGCAGCACCAGAATGAGGGATTACCCAATGTCTATTTAAATCAATGGGTTGTCTGTGTAATACCGCTCAGGACAGAGCGAGAAATGCTGTATGTAGCCATTCTCTGAAATGAGGATCCTAAACATGGGACCTTTAGGCCGTGTTCACACGGCTTATTCCCGATGGATTTGTGAGCCGTATTGAGCGCACAAATCCACCGTGAATAAGGGGCGGGGGGGGCGGGGCCCGGAGCCCCGGCGGGGGGCGCCGCTCCCGGCCCCATAGACAATGTTGTTTACGGCGGTCCGCGCGTAAATAATGTGCTTCACTTTCTCCCCCCGGGCGGCGGATTTGCGAGCGGGGGGGAGCGAGGGAATCCACTGTTTTTAGGCATGGATTTACCTAATTGCTCCCCGGATTTGGGGCCGTATTGAACGCAAATCCCCGGGCGGAATACGGCGCCAATCTCGGCAAATAAGCCCGGGAACGGGGGCCCAGGATGTTCAACGGCTTATTCAAAATAATTGCGGGACGGGGTTTTCGCCCCCAATTAAGGCTTGAATAAGGGGCGGGGGCTGTCCTTTTCCCCCCCCGCGGGGAATTTTGCCGGCGGGGGAAGGAGGGCGGAATCATAGTTTTCATGAGAAATTGGGTTACCGTAGTTACTGGGACTGATTGGAGCCATACTGCAGCGCAAATACGGCGCGCAGTACGGCTCCAATCAGTCCCAAAATAAGCCGTGTGAACGAGGGCTTACTAAGAATTCACTATTAAGGTATATGAAAATAGAATTTCTAAATTGAAGATTCCTTTAATTTTTAGTAATAAAAACTACATGACCATATACTGACCAGAAGTAATTATTTGTAGATGGCGTGCATTAGTCACAAGCAAGTTAAAAAAAAATAAAAAAATTCACCAGTACTTTTAGATACTCTACTGGTGTAAATCAGCTCGCAACTCCTTTGGCCTAATGCAATTCCTGGTGCAATATTAGCTTTACTCACTAGGCCCTTTTCTTCCTTCCCCAAGCTTTCTGATGATTTCAGTACAAACAGCTGAGTAAACAAGTTGGAATGGTTAGATTATGAATGAGTTTAGTCTACAAGGATTGGTTCCAGTCAGGTACACTCTTCTCATGGTGGCTCCCTGGTGTCTATACTTTAAGGAAAGCATAGCCTCATTTAGTGGGAAATAACAGGATAATTACCATCCAACTCATATGATGTCCATAGATCTGCAAACAAATTTATACCAGTAGATTGTTCACAGGAACTAGTAAAAAATTTTTATTTTTCTTAATTATGGCTTGTGACTGATGTTCTCTCTCTTCAGATAATTACTTCTGGTTAGTATATGGTCATGCAGTTGGCATTATTATTTTCTAGCGCATATTTCTATGAGGAGACATGATAAATAGTACATAAATGGCCACTACAAAAATATGTTGAAGAGCTATTTCATGAAAACCTTCTCCCTCTATCTGGAGAAAAAAGGTTCCTTCTCCAGAGGCAATAAGCTTTCTTTACCTTGAGGAATCTAAATCTGTTGAAAAGCCACCCCAGGAGCTGGTCACAGCAAGAACAGGTGAGGGTTACAAGAAAGGCTTAGATAAATACTTAAAAAAATATAATATGAACATTTACATAGACGTTTAAAATTCTTGTTAGAATGCAGATCCAGTCTGAATGCCATTTGGGATGAAGACTGAAATGCTCCTTTAAGGGTAGATTGGTTCATTCCTTATGGTTCCATATATCTCTGGATCAATAGGGGAAAATAAAGTTTTAAAATTAACCTATAACCCTCCCTTCATACAAATCTTCTCCCAGCCTCTGGTGGAACTTGATGGACATATGTTTTTTTCAACCATAATAACTATAGAACTAAAGTGTATAGTTTCATGCCTTTTTTAATTGACATTATTTTATATGGTGGATTCTGTTTGTAATTTTATATAGATGTATTAAAAGTTCTGTCTTTTCACCATCCTTTGTCCTGGGCGTTTTCTCTATAACACGGGGAAAAAAACAGTCTAAAATATAGTCAGTTTTAGCCTAGGTGCGTTTTACCAATTTCTGGCATCCAAAACGGATCGGAAAAAAAAGAATAGAGAGAAAAAAAAAATATTTCACCAAAAATGAAACTAGTAACTACAATAGTGATTCCAGCAGATGTATTTTTTTTACTTGTGGTTATATCAAATGAACACATTATAGCTGTACTATTATCAACAGTCTGGAGTGTATGTGCTTATTTAACTATGTACACCGTTATGCTTTTTGGATTATATTCAATACAGGTAAGTGGTCTTGTCATTTCATATCTAGGCCCAGCTAGAATATGGCAGGCAATAAGAATATATTCACATAGAGAGATATATATATATCATAAAAGAATAAATACATGGAAAACTTCTACATTGTGTGAAAATATCTGCACCACAGGAAAATCATTGATAATAAAAGAGTTATGCAGTTTTTTAATGATTTGTTTCAGTTTCTCAACACTGTTGAGATATCTGCATGTAGTCAATGGATATATTTATCACTGCTTACATTAACAAGCTGAAACCTCACCTGTCTCATTTCTATACAGAGTATTGGGACCAAAATTAAATAACTTCACAGACAAAATATTTAACTCTTCTAAAACATAACTTTTAATCATATACATTAAAACTAAGTACTGATGTAAGTAAAAATAAATAACAATCACTTACAACCCTTGAGTATTAGGATTACAAAAGTAACTGATGGTAATATGAACTATGATGCTCATTGCTCAATGATGTATTGATTTGTAACGGATTGGGAGTGTATATACAATACTGATCCTTATCATATCCTGTATTACTCTCACCGTTAACGATGAACCTGCCCCGATAAGGGCGGCCCTGCAGTCTAAAACTAGTATGCCATCAGGATATCCCTAATGTTAGTAAAATCTCCAAAAAATATACAGTGCCTTGCGAAAGTATTCGGCCTCCTTGAACCTTTTAACCTTTTGCCACATTTCAGGCTTCAAACATAAAGATATAAAATTTAAAAATGTTTTGATAATAATCAACAACAAGTGGGACACAATTGTGAAGTGGAACGAAGTTTATTGGATATTTTAAACTTTTGTAAAAAATAAAAAACTGAAAAGTGGGGCCTGCAAAATGAGTTAATACTTTGTAGCGCCACCTATTGCTGCAATTACAGCTGCAAGCCGCTTGGGGTATGTCTGTCAGTTTTGCACATCGAGAGACTGAAATTCTTGCCCATTCTTCCTTGGAAAAAAACTCGACATAGTGGGGTTGGATGGAGAGCGTTTGTGAACAGCTGGAGCTCAGTGAGGTCGGATGGAGAGCGTTTGTGAACAGCAGTTTTCAGCTCTTTCCACAGATTCTCGATTGGATTCAGGTCTGGGCTGTGACTCGGCCATTCTAACACCTGGATACATTTATTTGTGAACCTTCCATTGTAGATTTTGCTTTATGTTTGGGATCATTGTCTTGTTGGAAGATAAATCTCCGCCCCAGTCTCTGGTCTTTTGCGGAATCCAACAGATTTTCTTCCAGAATGGTCCTGCATTTGGCTCCATCCATCTTCCCATCAATTTTAACCATTTCCCTGTCCCTGCTGAAGAAAAGCAGGCCCAAACCATGATGCTGGCAACACCATGTTTGACAGTGCGGATGGTGTGTTCAGGGTGATGAGCTGTGTTGTTTTTACGTTAAACATATCGTTTTACATTGTGGCCAAAAAGTTCGATTTTGGTTTCCTCTGACCAGAGCACCTTCTTCCACCTGTTTGGTGTCTCCCAGGTGGCTTGTGGCAAACTTTAAACAAGACTTTTTATGGATATCTTTGAGAAATAGCTTTCTTCTTGCCACTCTTCCATAAAGGCCAGATTTGTGCAGTGTACGACTGATTGTTGTCCTATGGACAGACTCTCCCTCCTCAGCTGTAGATTTCTGCAGTTCATCCAGAGTGATCATGGGCCTCTTGGCTGCATCTCTGATCAGTCTTCTCCTTGTTTGAGATGAGTTTAGAGGGACATCGGGTGTTGGTAGATTTGCAGTGCTCTGATACTCCCATTTCAATATGATCGCTTGCACAGTGCTCCTTGGGATGTTTAAAGATTGGGAAATCTTTTTGTATCTTTATACGGCTTTAACCTAATCCACAACAGTATCATGGACCTGCCTGGTGTGTTCCTTGGTCTTCATGATGCTCTCTGCGCTTTATACAGAACCCTGAGACTATCACAGAGCAGGTGCATTTATACGGAGACTTGATTACACACAGGTGGATTATATTTACCATCAGTCATTTTGGACAACATTGGATCATTTAGAGATCCTCACTGATCTTCTGGAGTGAGTTTGCTGCACTGAAAGTAAAGGGGCCGAATAATATTGCACGCCCCACTTTTCAGTTTGTTTGTTTTTTTTACAAAAGTTTAAAATATCCAATAAATTTTGTTCCACTTCACAATTGTGTCCCACTTGTTGTTGATTTTGTACACAAAAAATAAAATTTTATATCTTTATGTTTGAAACCTGAAGTTCAAGGGGCCGAATATTTTCGCAAGGCACTGTATATCAGAGTTCCGATATAATTTTAGAAAAATCTCCAAAGGTTATATTATATCATATATATATATATAATATAATATATATATTATATATTATATATTATATATATTTATATATATTATATATGTAGTGGCGAGGCGACCGTAGAAGATCGCATCTCTCCGCCACTAGATGTTCTGCAGCAGCTGAGTTCCAAGGTATGGGTTACCAAGTTGCTGGCTGACAGTGAGGAAGGCCAGCAGTCTGGCAAGGGTAACCAGGAGTTAATTACTCAGGTGGTAATTAGGAAGTTGCTCAGCTGCTTGTCCAACTCAGAGGCCTGTTAAATAGTCTGCTCTTCAGTGTACCAAGAGGGGAGTGTGGCTCACAGTCAGTGGATGACGTGTGCAGGCCTTGTCCAGGAGAGTATCCTGGCTGCTTTCCCCCCAGTCTTGAGAGAAGACAGACCCAAGGACTATATTGTATAGTGTGAGTACATGGTTGTGGGGCTGGGTAGTAGACCCAGACCACTGCTAGAGAGGGACTCTCTGTATGTTTAGTTAATGGCTGGACGGCCTAGGATTTATTTTTGGATGCTGTATATGTTTTCACTGTATTGAAGAATAAAGCTGGCGGAGACCAGATTTAATGAGTAACCTGTGTCGACCTGCTGTTCCGTTTACCAAAGCGGCGATCCCAGAATGCGAGTGTCCCCCAGGCTGAGCCAAGATGGCGGCCCAACACAAGTGAACGCTTACATATGGTGGAGGTATGCAATGGGCACATCGACATCAGGACTGACACAGTAACTAAAGTGGCGCAAGAATTGGTGCATGTGTGGCACAATTGAACCGGCACAAGAGTGCTGAACCAGTGGACTGGTGAATTTTGCACATTGTTGGGGCTGCAGGGGTTATGTTAAAGGGCCAGCAGCCAAACCATTACTGCTTCTGAAAAGTGACTGTGCATTAGAAAGACTATTTTGTTGTGCCTGCAAAGCTGCATAGGATTGCTGCAGCCGCTTTGAAAGGGCCAGACCCTCCCCAGCACAGGAACTCTGTGATTGCTGGAAAGAGACTGGTGCTGTCTGAATTTTTTTTTTCAGCTTGGGAAAGCATGGGTCGCAGGAAGCAAACAAAGTCCTGAAGGGGAGGGCAGGTCATGTGTGAGTTAGTGCACCCTGGGACCACCCAACAAGCAGCACCAGATGACCATAACCAACCAAAGCCCTGGTGGGAAGGGGGACCGGACTGTGGCTGTGAGGAATGTCTGGAGGGCAAAAGGCCAGGCCGTCCTTCCAAGGAAAAGCCCAGGCGGGGCAAAGGCAAGTCAAAAAGAGACCTGGATTCTGTTGTTGCCAGGAGCAACCCATCTCTTCCGCAGAAAGGGGCTGGTTTAGGCCAGTATGAGAAACTGCTAGTAAGGACCCTGGAATGGCGAGTGGGTGGAATCCCATTTGAGGTTGATCTGGACTGTCGGCAGAACGTCTCCAGAATTGACCCAAAAGTAATACCCTTTATGAAGACCCGACCAGGACCTGGTGAGACTGTGGTTATATGTTTTGAGACTTGTCTTGGGGCTGTCGATCATGTGCTTGAGATATATGAGGGGCTGCGGGTGGAAATCATACTTGGCAGAGACTTTCTGCTTTTCTGGCAGTTGTGGGGGCCAAAGGTGGCGCCAGGTGGAGAGAGCGCCATGTCTGGGAAAGTGCCCCCTGCAGAGACTGTTGTACCACTGCTTAAAAGGGAAGAGCCAGAATTGTCCTCTGTTAAAGTCCCTAAGAACAGGGGGGGGGGGGGCGACACCTCACTAATTAGCAGTCTAACTGCCAAACAGGATGTGATAAATGTACGCCCAGATAAAATGGAGTCCCTAAGTGACCTGCATGCTGCGGTTTCCAAGGGCAACCAACTTCATCCACAGGGAATCGCTGCCACCGTGCAGAAGAGGGAGTCCAGCTGGAGGTGTCACACAGCAGCAAGAGGTGTTGTTGACTGTTTTCTCATTAGGGAGCCACAGAAGTCACAGCCCCAGATCCGGGAGTTCCAGGTGGGTGGAATCCCACCTCTGTCTGATGAGGACTGTCATCGAGCTGTGTCCAGATGTTACAGGGACATTGTCCAAAGTGTGGAGACCCGACTGGAATGGGGTAAGGCTGTTCCTGTTACTAATGACACATCAAGTGACACTGTTAAACGTACACATGAATTGTGTGAGGACTTGGCCGGGCTGGACGGAGGTCCAGAGCAGGTGCTCTGCCGAAAGGCCAGAAAGGCCGAAAGGCCAGAAGACTCCAGGAAGCAGTTGCAGGACTGTTGGGGTGGGACTGGTCAAGTCTGATGGACTCAATGTATTGCATGCTGAGTCGTTTATTGAAAATTTTATTTTTGTGAAAAATGCTCTGTCTGAACAGGGGGGTGCCAGTAGTAGTCAGACGACTGCTGCACCTGCGGGGGATGTGAAGGAAACATCCCCGCACATGACTGCAGTAAGTAAGTTAGACAGAGCTAATGAGAGAAGTGCCCAGGGAAAGGTGTCCCTGGACAATAATGAAGTTAGTGTAAAGAGTGAACTAGCTTCTTTAGGAAGGACAGCTCCAGCAGGGGGGCAATCTAGCTCAGGTATTCCCCAAGAGGTTGGGGTTAACAGCGCTAGGAGTACGGCAGAGGATGGGTCTCCTGGGAGAGATGAGAATGGGATTAACACGATCATCTCCAGGGGAGCTAAGGTGGTTGCCAGTAGCAACAAGGTATCCTATGCTCTTCCGGTGGGGAAAAGTCATGTGTATGGATGCCGTTGTCGCAGTTGTCTGTGAAACTCCTGGGTACCCAATGGTAAATGGGTCTACCACTGACCAGAGCACACTGTGTGAACCTGAGTGTAAAGTGCAAGTTGCAGATACGCCCGTAGTGGTGGACAACAGCACAAGTAGTGCAGGTAATGGGGTTTGTGTCCCTAGCACAGATCTCAGTGCCACTCAGGGTAGTGCCCAGTGTGAATTAGCAGAAGAGGAGGTTAGTTCATTCCCTCTAGATGATAGTTGGTCTGAGTGTAGTGCAGAAGAAATGAATTCGGGAGGTGATAGCCATGAAGAAAAATGTGTTGTTATTCCTTATGAAACCACTGTGGGATCTAGTAGCAACCAAGTGTCTTCTGCTACTAGGGCTCTAGAAGAGGTGACTGTGTTGCAAGAGCTACACCCTGCAAGCGTGGTGAAGGACCGGGAAAGGCTAGAGAGTGGATGTGGTTGCCCTGCGAGTGGGGGTGAGGTGATTGGGGTCCAGGTGATAAACGTATCCCCCAAGTGGCACCATAGACATAGCAGACTCCAAGATTGAGAAGGGTGTGAACCATGTACAAGGCTCCAGTATTGACTCTAAGGTACCAGATGAGTCTTATAGCATGTCAGGTGCAGGAGTGGTCCTAACGGACACTAAGAGTTCTCCTATGGTAACGGGTCCGTGCTCAAGCACTAGTGAGGTACAGAGGAAAACGAGGGAAGTAACAGATAGTTGTGAGATTCCGGATAATCCAGTGAAGATTGAGGTTAGTAGTAAGGGAGACCCTATGGGAGGGGGCAGGTGTATATTCCACAGCAAGGAGTAATTCAAGACACTGCTGTGGAGATGACTGGTGCAGACAGGTATGAGCAAGGTCCTAGGAAAGGGATTCTGTCCTCCCAGCCGGAGGGTCTTAAACCCAGCATAATGGAGATTAGTTTTGGGACAGAGGCTGCACCTCAGGTCCATGAGATGCAATGCAGCGGGGTCTCTAATGTTACAGAGCAGGGGTACGATAGGCCCGCATCAGAGGAAAGTGCACCTTCTGAGATAGGGAACATGGGTCAAATGTCACAAGATACAAAATGGACCAGCTTACCCCAAATCGCAGTGGCCTCCGCAGGTATCCCGGTCAGAGCAAACCGTAGAGTGTCCCAAGCAGCAGAGAAGAAGTGATACAGTGGTACCAAATATAAAATCCAAACTTCTTTATTCGCAATTCTTAAAAACCAGGTAACCGAGACATGGCACAGCCAGAAAGAACCCTCTGTCAGCGGAGCCGACACGTTTCAGGTGAACGAATCACCCTTAATCATGGCATACTGAGCGCAACACACAGACTAATATATATACTAAAATAAATGCAGTAATTATCTGCTCACCTGCCTTCAGCCGTCCACGCCATCAAGCACCCATAGTACCCACTTCCGGCATGCAGCCCGCACACCCGGGACGCCAGCACTGGACGCTAGTGTACCATGCGGCGTCTCCAGGAAGTGACGCGCATGCTACCGGAAGTAGCGTAAGGCAGCCTGTGACGTAGCATATTGTATTGTGCAGCGTCCGGGCGGGACTAGCCGCAACTATGGTAATGAGTACCCGGCAATGGTGCATCACCAGGGGAGGCCGACCAACAATATGTCTGTCAATCCCTCGGTGACATTGCACCATCTGGGAACCGACCGTTGGGGGGTGAGCAGAGACCTGCGATATGGTTGTAAACACTGAAAAACAAGAGCTAGCATGTACTGTTAATACGCTGTAACAAGGACCATTCAATGCCATTACTAAATGTAAATAACATTCAAAATCATACTACAGTGATCAATAAAGGCATAATACCCTTCTGATATAAGGTACAGTGTTACATTGGGCACAGCGAATACTGCTATAGGGGGAAGAAAAAAAACACGTGATGATCGGAAAAAAATAAATAAATAAATAAATAATGAATAAGTTAATAATGAAACATCCATTCCCTTTTGAGGTTCAATCCCATGGGGGCTGCAGTTTCTAATGTAATGATCCAAAACGCCTCCCTATCATGGAGCAAATGTCCCAGATCCCTGCCCCGGGTAGATTTGACCACTCTGTCGATACCCATAATTTTTAAATTGCTGACATTTCCTTGATGTACGTCCCTAAAATGGTTCGACAGATGAGATCTATTGCGCACCGCAGTGCTTGTGATGTCGTTTAGATGTTCAAGTATACGGGTTTTTAACCTTCTTGTGGTGCTACCTACATAATGTAAGTCACACTCCATGCAGGTAGCTAAATAAACCACATGGTGGGAGTTACAATTAATGTAGTTACGGATAGTAAATTCTTTAGTGTGCCGGCTATTGTGGAAAATCTTTCCCGAGTTGACAAAACCACAAACTCTACAGGGGTTGGACCCACACCTGTAAAAGCCCTTAAATTTGAGACATGTTTGTTTAGACCTCTTACAATTGACTGAATTGGGGGCCAGCATACTGCCCAGAGTGCGGGATCTTCGTGTAACTACCTGGAGGCCCCTAGCCAAAATATCATTTATAATTGGGTCAACGGATAAAATGGGTAGGTGTTTCAAGATTATCTTCCTAATTGCCACAAATTTAGTACTATGATCTAATACCCAAAAATTTGTATTCTTTTCAGAGGTACCTCGTTTGTAAGTGCATGTACGTTTTTTAGAAGAAAGAAGTTGATCTCTATTTTTCTCCTGTACTTTGGTGAATGCCCTTTCTAGGGTTCAAGTCGGGTAACCCCTTTTAGTAAGTCTGTTAGAAATAGCCTTACACTCGGCAATGAAATCTTCAGGTTCACTACAATTTCTCATGGCTCGGGTCATTTCCCCCACAGGTATAGCCCTGTGGGTGTGTTTGGGGTGAAAGCTCCGGTGGTGCAATATAGTATTGCCTGCTGTTGTTTTCCGATATGTACGTGTAATGATCCTGTGTCCTGGATCACCCACAAGAACAAGATCAAGAAAATGTATAATTTTCATGTCAGATTGATGGACAAATCTCAGATTACAGGGATTATTGTTCAGATAAAAAAGAAAATCAGGTATGGCAGATACATCGCTCCTCCAAATAAAGAGGAGATCGTCGATGTATCTGCCATACCAAAACCGGCAAAAACGGGTTGTCGGGGGTGTAGATGTAGGCGAGCTCCCACCAAGCCATGACTAAATTAGCCAAGGAAGGTGAGAACTTCGCCCCCATCGACACCCCCTTGACCTGAAGATAAATACTAGAATCAAAAGAGAAAAAATTGTGGGTCATAAGAAAATCAGTCGTCATCAAAATGAATTCTACAAGCTCCTGAGAATAATCCCCATGATTTTTAAGATGATACTCTAATGTATGGAGAGCTACACGGTGTGGAATAGATGTATAAAGCGCCTCAACGTCGCAGCACAACCACGACATGTCACGTTCCCACACTATATTTCGTAACCTACAAAGGACATCCTTTGTGTCCTTAAGATGGCTTGGAACAACAGTCACCAGTGGCTGCAGATGGCTATCCAGCCACTGACAAAGTCTTTCCAGCAATGAGCCAATGCCCGAAACAATGGGCCGCATCGGAGGAGTTTCAATGTTCTTGTGGATCTTCGGCAAGCCGTATATAATAGGCATCAGTGGAAATTCCACCATGATATAATCCCTTTGTTTTTGGGTGAGAACACCCAATGCCAGCCCCTCCATTAATAGGGAATCCATTTCTGCCATGTAGGCTTGTGTGGGATCCTGAGTGAGTTTACAATATGTTGTGGTATCAAGAAGCATAGATTGCATAATGTCACAATACTTAGTTCTATCCATAATCACCACCGTGCCCCCCTTGTCAGCCATCTTAATAATTAGTTCAGTATTGTCTGTAAGTTGTCTAAGGGCAATCTGTTCCCTATGATTTAAGTTGGCAAATTTCCGACCGGGGGGCAAAGTGGCGGCCAATGACCTAAGATCTCTTTCAATAGAGGCTTGAAAGCGATCCATGCACTGAGTACGGGAATTAACCGGATAAAATTCCCGGTTTGAAACCTCAAGAGAAGAAGCGGAAGAAGACCGCCCAGCTGATCCAATGTCAGGACCAGAGGTATCCTGTAGCTCTTGATGCGTCATAATAGACACTTGTTCCAGGGGGGTCAGAATGTTAACACTTGTGTTCTCATTATGATCATCATCATCTCTCTGAAACCCCTCCTCCTGTACATCCTCATCACAAGAAAAAAAATTCCGTTTTACTGTAAGCAACCTTACAAATTTGTTTACATCTTTTAGTGTTGAAAACATATCAAAATCAACCTGTAAACAGAAATTAAGACCTAACGACAAGACTTTCAATTGTACTGAGTCCAGTTGGAAAGATGACAAATTGAGGACATCCAGGTCCTCCTGTACATGTGAGTCCTGATCTAATTCTATTGAGTTTGACGAGTCTTAAATTTTTCCCTTTTCTGTGTTTCCTTCCTCCCCGCCTCCTGCCATACCTGATTTTCTTTTTTATCTGAACAATAATCCCTGTAATCTGAGATTTGTCCACCAATCTGACAGGAAAAATATACATTTTCTTGTGGGTGATCCAGGACACAGGATCATTACACGGACATACCGGAAACAACAGCAGGCAATACTATATTGCACCACCGGAGCTTTCACCCCAAACACACCCACAGGGCTATACCTGTGGGGGAAATGACCCGAGCCATGAGAAATTGTAGTCAACCTGAAGATTTCTTTGCCGTGTGTAAGGCTATTTCTAACAGACTTACTAAAAGGGGTTACCCGTCTTGGACCCTAGAAAGGGCATTCACCAAAGTACAGGAGAAAAATAGAGATCAACTTCTTTCTTCTAAAAAACGTACATGCACTTACAAACGAGGTACCTCTGAAAAGAATACAAATTTTTGGGTATTAGATCATAGTACTCAATTTGTGGCAATTAGGAAGATCATCTTGAAACACCTACCCATTTTATCCGAGGACCCAATTATAAATGGTATTTTGGCTAGGGGCCTCCAGGTAGTTACACGAAGATCCCGCACTCTGGGCAGTATGCTGGCCCCCAATTCAGTCAATTGTAAGAGGTCAAAACAAACATGGCTCAAATTTAAGGGCTTTTACAGGTGTGGGTCCAACCCCTGTAGAGTTTGTGGTTTTGTCAACTCGGGAAAGATTTTCTACAATAGCCGGCACACTAAAGAATTTACTATCCGTAACTACATTAACTGTAACTCCCACCATGTGGTGTATTTAGCTACCAGCATGGAGTGTGACTTACATTATGTAGGTAGCACCACAAGAAGGTTAAAAACCCGTATACTTGAACATCTAAACGACATCACAAGCACTGCGGTCCGCAATAGATCGCATCTCTCAAACCATTTCAGGGACGTACCTCAAGGAAATGTCAGCAATTTAAAAATTATGGGTATCGACAGAGTGGTCAAATCTACCCGGGGCAGGGATCTGGGACATTTGCTCCATGATAGGGAGGCGTTTTGGATCATTACATTAGAAACTGCAGCCCCCATGGGATTGAACCTCAAAAGGGAATGGATGTTTCATTATTAACTTATTCAGTATTTATTTATTTTTATTTTTTTCGGATCATCACGTGTGTTTTTTTTCTTCCCCCATAGCAGTATTCGCTATGTAACACTGTACCTTATATCAGAAGGGTATTATTATGCCTTTATTGATCACTGTAGTATGATTTTGAATGTTATTTACATTTAGTAATGGCATTGAATGGTCCTTGTTACAGCGTATTAACAGTACATGCTAGCTCTTGTTTTTCAGTGTTTACAACCATATCGCAGGTCTCTGCTCACCCCCCAACGGTCGGTTCCCAGATGGTGCAATGTCACCGAGGGATTGACATAGACATATTGTTGGTCGGCCTTCCCTGGTGATGCACCATTGCCGGGTACTCATTACCATAGTTGCGGCTAGTCCCGCCCGGACGCTGCACAATACAATATGCTACATCACAGGCTGCCTTACGCTACTTCCGGTAGCATGCGCGTCACTTCCTTGAGACACCGCATGGTACGCTAGCGTCCAGTGCTGGCGTCCCGGGTGTGCGGGCTGCATGCCGGAAGTGGGTACTATGGGTGCTTGATGGCGTGGACGGCTGAAGGCAGGTGAGCAGATAATTACTGCATTTATTTTAGTATATATATTAGTCTGTGTGGTGCGCTGAGTATGCCATGATTAAGGGTGATTCGTTCACCTGAAATGCGTCGGCTCCGCTGACAGAGGGTTCTTTCTGGCTGTGCCATGTCTCGGTTACCTGGTTTTTAAGAATTGCGAATAAAGAAGTTTGGATTTTATATTTGGTACCGCTGTATCACTTCGTCTCTGCTGCTTGGAACATGGGTCAAATACATGGGACTGGTGGCAGTCCCCATGTGATGGTAGGTGAGGGCCAAGGGTCTTGTAGGGGAGAGAAGTCTAGGCCCCAGGGTGGTCCTGTAGACTCAGAACTACAAGACATGAAGATGATCAGTGAGGAAAAGTGTATGGGAATGTATCAGGATTATGGTGAGTGCACTGACTGGTCTTTAGTAGGGAACAGTCAGACAGATGGTAGGAAAATGCTGCTACCAGTGGTGAGTGGTAGAGATACTCCTAGGATAGTCGCTGAGTTGTACGTTAGTGCAAAGACAAGCTCCAGCTCTATTGGGTTGGGAAAAGGAAAGGATTGTGACCTGGCGGTTGCCCAATATAGCCTGAGTGAGCGCTGGGAACCTGCGGTAGATCGGAGTATGGACTCCATGATCTTAGCATCTGAGGATGTAGGGGAGAGGTCAGGGCCGGGATGACGGGTAGGCAGAGGTAGGCGATCGCCTAGGGCGCCTACCTCTGGCTAGCCCTAAGGGGTGCAGTCAGGGGCCCCGAACCTCCCGGGCTCCGGGCCGCTGCCGTGGGCCTGAAGCGCCGGCAGTTTCTGTATGTGCGTCCGCTGCACGCACATACAGCTGCGGGCTTCTGCGGAGCAGAGAGCGAGCGCTCCCTCCTCCACAGAGAGTGTCGGACCGGCTCCCCTGGAGGATCGCTGGATCCTCCGCTAAGCCACGGTCCGACACAGCGGGGCCGCCGGGTCCTCATATCGCTGAGAACCCGCCACAGCCCCGTGCTGCTCAGCTGGCAGCGGCGCGATGTAATGACCTCATCACGCCGCTGCCTCTCCTCGGGCGCACAGCGTGTCTTAGGCTGTGCGCCCGAGGAGCTGCCGGAGGAGCGCGCAGCTGGTAATGAGGAGCGCGCAGCCGGGAAGCAGGTAAGGTAGGTATTAATGTTATTATTTTTAACTGCCTCTGTGCCCTCTATACCTGCCGGCTTGAGTCCCTATATACCTGACTGTCTGAGCCCCTATATACCTGCCTGTCTGAGCCCCTATATACCTTTCCTGCCTTAGCCCCTATATACCTGCCTGCCTGAGCCCCTATATACCTGCCTGAGCCCCTATATCTGCATGAGCCCCTATATACCTGCCTGCCTGAGCCCCTATATACCTGCCTGCCTGAGCCTATATCTGCCTGCCTGTGCCCCTATATACCTGCATGAGCCCCTATATCTGCCTGCCTCTGAGCCCCTATATCTGCCTGCCTGAGCCCCTATATCTGCCTGCCTCTGTGCCCCTATATCTGCCTGCCTGAGCCCCTATATACCTGCCTGAGCCCCTATATACCTGCATGAGCCCCCCTATATCTGCCTGCCTCTGTGCCCCTATATACCTGCATGAGCCCCCCTATATCTGCCTGCCTCTGTGCCCCTATATACCTTCCTGTGTGCCTCCTATATCCATATATGCCTGCCTCTGTGCCCCTATATACCTGCATGTGTGCCCCCTAGATCTATATATGCCTGAATCTGTGCCCCTATATACCGGCCTGTGTGCCCCTTATATCTATATATACTGCCTTTGTGCCCCTATATACCTGCCTGTGTGCCCCCTATATCTATATATGCCTGCCTCTGTGCCCTTATATACCGGCCTGTGTGCCCCCTATATCCCTATATACTGCCACTGTGCCCCTATATACCTTCCTGTGTACCTCCTATACCCATATATGCCTGCCTCTGTGCCCCTATATACCTGCCTGTGTGCCCCCTATATCTATATATGCCTGCCTCTGTGCCCCTATATACCGGCCTGTGTGCCCCTATATCTATATATACTGCCTCTGTGCCCCTATATACCTGCCTGTGTGCCTCCTATATCCATATATGCCTGCCTCTGTGCCCCTATATACCTGCCTGTGTGCCCCCTATATCTATATATGCCTGCCTCTGTGCCCCTATATACTGGCCTGTGTGCCCCCTATATCTGTATATATACTGCCTCTGTGCCCCTATATACTGGCCTGTGTGCCCCCTATATCTATATATACTGCCTCTGTGCCCCTATATACCTGCCTGTGTGCCTCCTATATCCATATATGCCTGCCTCTGTGCCCCTATATACCTTCCTGTGTGCCCCCTATATCTATATATACTGCCTCTGTGCCCCTATATACCGGCCTGTGTGCCCCCTATATCTACTGCCTCTGTGCCCCTATATACCTGCCTGTGTGCCCCTATATCTATGTATACCTGCCTGAGTGCCCCTATATACCTGACTGTGTGCACCTATATCTATATGCCTGCCTGAGTGCCCCTATATACCTGCCTGTGTGCACCCATATCTATATACCTGCCTGAGTGACCCTATATCTATATACCTGCCTAAGTGACACTATATTTATATACCTGCCTAAGTGAGAGGACCTATATACCTACCTAACTGAGGGACTTATATACCTATAAGTAAGGAGTTGCTGGAAATGTGAAGATTCTAAGATATTTGTGTCCAAATCTGCAGGGAAGAGTATTGGCCGGGAGAAATCAACATGAAGGTGTGAACCGGATGGAGAAGAAAGGGAGTGAAGACGCTGATCAGATGGTCTCCTTGTGAGTCACTAATGGTACTGCGTGTAACCACTTATTTCTGAGAGGACTACTCAACTAGTATCTACCACTAAATGTATAGGTGTATGTTTTGGTGACTGTTTAGGGGTATTACACTGTCATATATGTGTATGTATATAATGTGCTGCTCAAAGCAGATGTTATGTTACAATGTATTAATCTGTTTAAGAAATATCAGTCATGAAAGCAATAAAAATAGATATTTGCATTTCTACTGTGTTTCATCACAGAAAATCTCCTAGACTGATGTATTATAACAATCACAGAGAAAATATCCAACTTTTATAACTACACACAATTAGAACCTGTGCATTAAGAACGACCCCCACAGTTTAAACCTAATATGCCCTCAGGATATTTCTAATTGTGTCTGTGTGTGTATATATATATATATATATATATATATATATATATATAATATACTACATATATACAACATACACACACACACACACCACACACACTATACACACATTTATTTATTTATTTATTATATTGTGAGCTTGCACAGCTCTGGGATCACCGCATGAGTCTTTCAGGCATGAGACAGAGGCAGAAGTCAGGTATAAACGGTTGCTTGGCTCCGTGGATTTATTTCATAACCAGAACAAAACGGATGGCAAACATGCACAGCAAAACATAAACAAAATACTTGCTCGTCTGAGCACTTACTAACAATGGCGTAGTTCCCTCACTATCACCTTGTTGGTCCTACACTGGCTTCCCCCAGTGTGAACACCTCCAGCCCAGAAGGTAGACTGGAGGTACAGCCGACGCCCAGTCAGCCTACCTGCTGACCTTTTATACAGCCAGGAAATCCCGGAGTGGAGCCATGGGGAGTAAGCACCCACCCTGCTCTATGCTTACTCCCAATGAAAGGCCAACCCGGGAATGGCTGGTAGCCATACTAACAGATTACTAACAGACAGTTTGTACTGTCGACATCTATTTACCAACGGCCTTTCACTCCACCAAGGCTCCTTATCTTGGTGGCATGCGTCCTGGACTCCCCAGACATATGTCCAGAACTGGCTTGGGATATATACTGTGTGTATGTGTATATATATATATATATATATATATATATATATATATATAGTAAATATTTCGCAGCACTCCTTGCTCAAAAAGATGCAAAGAACTTTATTCCAGCATGTCCAAAAGCGATGTTTCGGCTACAGGAGCCTTTCTCAATCCCTTGGACTGGTAACTACTGTCCCAATTGTCGCTGGCACACACAATTGCTTATTTTGTTGAGTGCTGCCTATTTTTCTGCCTGTATATATATATATATATATATATATATATATATATATATATATATATATATATATAAAATATATAATATATATACATACACACACAATATGCTAAATGACCTGTAATGGATGGAGAGGGTATATACAGTGCTGATCCTTATCATGTACCCCTCCGCGGAGAACCCGTCCCGTTAAGGAGGACCCCACAGTTTAAACCTAATATGCCGTCAGGATATTTGTATATATTAGAAATATCCTGAGGGCATATTAGGTTTAAACTGTGGGGTCGCCCTTAACGAGACGGGTTCTCCGCAAAGGGGTACCTGATAAGGATCAGCAATGTATATACCCTCTCCATCCATTACAGGTCATTTAGCACCATTGTTCATATTACCATTAGCTACTTTTGTGAGCCTACTACTTTAGGGTGGTAAGTGATTAGGTTACTTATTTATATTTAGGTTCAGTACTTAGTTTTAATGTATATGATTAAGAGTTATGTTTTATAAAGGTTGGATATTTTCTCTGTGATGGTTATAATACATCAATCTAGGAGATTTTCTGCGATGAAACACAGTAGAAATGCAAATATCTATATTTACTGCTTTCATTACTGACATCCCTTATACAGATTAATACATTATAACATAACATCTGCTTTGAGTAGCAAAGTTCATGGTTAGTTTCCAATATCTGAGTTGAAAAAAAAAATGTTTCCACTCACTGACAGCAATCATAGAACCTTAAAATGCTGAACAATGAGGAAACAAACTATAGAGCGGACACAGAGCGGATTTACCGTGGGAATTTTCTGCAGCAACTGTGCAGGTAAATCTGCATGTAAAAATCTGAAACAGATTCTGCCCATTTTGGAGCAGATTTTGGTGCACATTTTTTCCCATTCATGTGGTAAAAATCACAGTAATTTAGTGATAGAAATTGGCCTGTCCTTACAACAGGTCAATTTTCACATGGAAAATTATCCCCGTATAGGTATGGGATTTGTATAATCCCACCCACATGACTGTAACTGTCATTCATCCTAAAACTAGACCCCAATGGAAACCTAGTTAAATGTATTCAAAATGGATTAAAATAATTAAAACATAGACTTACCCAATAGGAAATCACAGATGGCCAGGTTCAGAAGGAAGAAGTTGCTCTGAGTCCTGAGTCGCTTGTCTAAAATAAAAGCCAACATTACCAGAATATTGCCCAGAACTGTAATCATAATAAGCAAAGATATTAGCACAACTATAATGACTTTGATACTTTCTGGATATAGCAGTTCCAAACTGGCTGTGCTATTCATGAAAGAGAAATCTATCCCTGTGTTATTGCTTAGTGTAATAGCTGACATTCTGAAAACAGTGTATAATTTCTATCTATTGATACTGAAAGAAGTGGACGCCTTCAGATTATTACAATATTGTTTTTAAGAAACATTATTAAGCAATTCTTATAACAAGTAGGATGCAGAAATATCCTTATTCCTATTTCATATACTCAGTCTTAGAGAGAGGTGTGTATAAATCATAATTCATGAAAAAAAAACAAGTGTACACACATCTAGCGAACGCATATATGGCTTCAACACTAGAGACAGTGCCTATTTAAGAACATCTCCCCTGGGTATTGGCAAACTGTAAATGTAATTCCCAAAACAATTTGTCATAATTTCATTTATGAAGTTCAACATTTGGGAATAAAGTGCTTTTCTACAGCTGTTGTCTTTCTGCCATAAAGTAACATATGCTTATTTTGTTGTGTGCATAATTACTATGTATGCTTTAATAACATATTTCATTCTGTTTTATTAGAATTTTTCTAAATAGGCTAAGGACTCCTTCACACTTACAATTTTTATTTATTTTCTTGTGTGCATAATTACTATGCTTTAATAACATATTTTTATAGAATTCCTTCACACAATTTTTTTTACAAGTGTCTTGGTGCCGTTCTTATTTTGTGATATTTTGTTAAGGTATTTTTTCTAGAGTTTTTGAAATCTATAGAGATTTCCATAAAAACGTATAGCAATGTCACCGTAACATGTTAAAATGCCCTGGGGCAGATTTATCAATACTGCCTAAAACTAAGAAAGTGTAATATTAGACTTGACAGTCTTACAATGTGCCACATTTCTCTTAGAGATGATAAATCTGGCACATGTTAGAACCGTCTAATCTAAATTTACACCTTTTTAAAAAAAAAAAAAAAAAAAAAATTGGTTTACTTTACGCCACTAACTGTGGCAAAATGTTGGCAAATTCTTTGGTAGACCATGACCACTTTCAATAAGACCATGCCCCTTTATTATGGTCACTCACCCTTTGCCAGACGGAAACAAGTGTACAAACGTTAGAACACGAAATAAAAGTGATGTATGGGGAGACAGTGCAACTGGGCAGGCAGCCAATCAGCGAGCTGACAGATGGAGAAGTTAGAGATTATTATTATTATTATTTATTTTAGAGCGCCATTAATTCCAGGGCGCTGTACATTTAAGGGGAATTACATAATAACAAATTTGAACAAAACATGGTGAAAAAAAATTGACTAGTAACTAAAACAGAGGGAAAGGGGGGCCCCTCCCGCGAGGGGCTTAAAATCTACAAGGAAAAAGGGGAGAGAAAAGGTGTGGGGCAGAAAGCTTGGGGGCCGGTGTAGTTGGTGGGGGGGGTTAATTGGGTTTAGGCTATCCTGAAGAGATGGGTTTCAGGTTTCTTTTGAAACTGGTGAAGTTGGGGAGAGTCTGAGTTTTGGGTTAATGGATTCCCGGTGTGGGTGAAGAGGGAAGTCTTGGAAGGTTATGTGAGGATGATGGAGGGGAGGAGAGGAGGAAGGTCCTGTGAGGAGCGGGGATTTCGTGAGGGGAGGTATTGGAAATTAGGGCAGAGTGTTGGAGGGAGAGGTTATGGAGGCCTTTTAGGACAGGGGTTTGTAATTTGAACTGAATTCATTGGGGATGGGGAGCCGTGAAGGGTTTGGAGAGGGGAGGGAAGGGGGGTTTGGGGGGAGAGAGGTGAATCAGAGGGCAGGGTTTAGGATGGGTTGGGGGGAGCGAGGGTGCTAACTGGGGGGCCAAGGAAGGTTTGCGTGTCAAGGCGGGAGTACGAGGGCCTTGGACTAGCGTTTTAGTGTGTCGAGTTGGGAATGGGCGGGTGGTGAAATATTTTTCAGGTGGAGGCGGCAGGGCAGAGGTGGGGCTTGGATGTGTGGTTTTAAGGATAAAAGGAGCAAAGGTTTCCCAAGGCAGCGGACTTGTGGAGCTGGTGAGGGGTGTGGCCATTAAAAGTGATGAGAGATCAGGGTTTTGGGGGTAGAGGGAATGGTGGGGAAAAAAGGGGCCCCAGTTAGATTGTGAAACCTGCAGCACTGCCCCGTTTAAATTCTGGGTTCTGTTCGTGTGAGAGTTCAAGTTTGTGCACAAGAAAACTGGAATTTCCCCGGCTATCAGCGGTGGTAGAAGGGCAGGAGGGGAAGAAGTCAATTTTTACTACAGTTTTTGACAACGTACCAGACAGCAAAGGGGGCACAAAGAAAAACGTAAAAGGAATACAGTTCAGTAAATGTGGTGAACAGTATGGGGAACTGCTGTGAGTGAGGGTCCCCGAGGGACAAAGTTATAGTGTCCCGAGGCCAGAGCCGCCTTTTCGAGTTGGATTGGGGCGAACTAGAAGGAGCTGTGAGGTAAACGCAGAGTGAGGTGTGGCATTGACAAATGTGTATTGATGTAAAAAAAAAAGTGTACTGTCCAACAAGCTTATGTGCCATGAGTAAAAGCCTGAAGAATTCCCACAAAAAAAAAAAGTGGTGTAAACATGTATGCCAGCATTTTTGGTTCAAACTGTGAAAGAATTCTGGCGCAACTGCCTTAATAAATGTGCCACCATGTATTAATCCAGCCTAAAGTGTGAATAGTAGGCAGCCGCATTCGCATGATCTTAATAGTTTTACTAGACCAAAAACAAACTGAAAGTATTATGTAACATAGTGAAGTTGAAAATGTCCCTACAATAACAAATTACAGAAAAAAATCACAGAAAAAAATGGGACATTATTTACTCAAAAACTTGCCAACCCCTACTTACGCTCAATGGTGGACAAAAAGAATGAACCCAGTGGAGGCAACAAGGCCCCTATGCTATTGGGAAAGATAAACAGGTACAGCTAATTGCTGAGCATTTAGCTCCCCCACCCTCCACTAAGGGGACAATTAGATGTTAAAAGACTGCATTTTAAATTTGATACTATTAAACCCCAGTATGCAATTTTAAAAACCGCAACCTTATACATGGTGTGCGATGGTTGTCTTATCGGTATTTTGTTTTTGTGCAATCTCCCATGTTTAACTGTGCTTTTCTGCATACTGGGTAAATAGGTAACAATTAATTACGGGTTTTTTTTTTAATGTAATGTCCCCCTAGTGGGGGGTGTGTGAGCTACTGTCACCCATTAGCGCCCCTTTTTTTCACACAAAAACATCACACATCAGGATCAAATGGAAAAGCAAAACAGGGAAACATGCAAATTGTGACCCCCTTTTCACTTTATCTGTCTTTAAATTTTTTTGTCTTTCGATTGTGAAAACTGTATTAAAGAACATCTTCAAGCAGGTGGAAGCAGACTACCCCTCCGGATCTGGATTGTAATGAGTAAGGGAGGGAGGCGAATGGAGCAACTGACAGCTTCTTTACCCACAAACGATCTCTTTGATAGGACATGGTCCCTTTGGGGCACATATTGGTTATTAAACCCCCCGTGAAACTTTACATTGCACAATCGCTAGTGGCTCAGAGGCCCCCCCCCTTTTTCCCGTTCCCCCCTTGTTGTGTCTTCCCTCCTGTAGGTTTTCTTGTTTTCTGTGGTCTGTCCTTTGGTGTTTTCTATGTTTTCTTATTGCGAGGTTCATTTTTTCTATTTCGAGGATGAAGTTTTTTTATTACTCTGTACTTGATGAGGCAACAGCCCGTAGAGTCCTCTAAGTTTAGTTAGTGGTGATCCTGGTTTGAACCCTGAAGGGGGAAACTCTGTAATATCTGTTCTTTGATGTTATTTGTGTATTTGAAAAATTACAATAAATTTTCAATTGAAAAAAAACAAAAAAAACAAGAACATCAAACTATTTGGAGGTGGTCTTATAGTCTTAACCTTTAACATATTTGTCTATAATTTCCTTTCTAATCTCCCGAGACAACTCTCTTTAGCTTTTTTTTGGTCTACGATGAGTGTGGTACACACCATGATATCAAACAGCACAGTGTCTACTTTTACCCTTTGAAAAAGCAGACTGACTGGTTACATGTTTGAAGACACCTGTAATACTAACTAAAGGACACACCTTAGTTTAAAATTTTTCGTGGTCAAAATTTTTTCAATTTTTTTTTGAGGTCTATCATTTTTGTCCAGGCCAGTTACATTATTACTTTTGTCATTTTAGAGTTACTTCAGGAACCATTGTGAATTTTATGGAAAGGTACCAACAATTTTGTACACGTGTATATGTATAGATATAAAACGGTCTTAAGGTTTTATTTATTTATTTTATTTATTCCAAACTAATTGTAATAGAAGAGGATAACATTGTGAGACTTTTTATTCATACCCCATCCCACAACCTCAAGAGTACTTTATGTATGTTTATTTAATTATAACATGTAATGTAACTAAAAACATATAGTACTCAGACTTTGTAATAATTCTATAATAAAGACAGGTCCATCTTGTGTGCGCTCATATTTTTTCGCTTCTTATCTTAGGTTTATCAGAGGTAGGTTTACATTTAGTTACTACTGATTTTTCAGCAACATCTGCTAGAAGTTTACTGTATTTGAAGCGTTTACTATTCTTTTAGTAAAATAATATATTCTGGCATTGATCATGATCTTCCCCTAACTAATTTCATTGTCAGGATTGGCAGATCACATTCTTTCACTAGCTGCTAGCATGTACTTTAAAAAGAAAAAAAAAATCTGCAATGCCCATTTTAGGAATTGGCTCAGCTCAGGGCAATACAGAATTTCCAGAGTAACCGGTTCCTTTAGTACAATATTATGTAAAGGATGTTTGCGGTTTTCTCTTGTTACAATCCCTGCTTGTCCTTATTAGGCCCATTCACATAACATTTTTGGCCTCCATTGGCATTTCTTATAAGAGGTATCCTGTCATATATTGTGACATAGCAATAGGGGTCTATAGGGGAAAGAAGAGAATTACATTTGCTCTATTTCCCAATTTTATACACTTTGTGTGTCTGGCACATAAAGTATATACTAATGGGAAGCAGCAAACCAAAAAAAGCACAAACTACATTTGCTCTGAAGACCCCTATGTCACGGTATACAAATAATTTTTTGAAAGTGTGAATAGGGCCCAATTCTCTGGTTTGGTGCTTGTTTTGTCAAGTGCCTTTACCCTGGTACTGAGTGTACTCTGCCTATCTTGACCATTGCTTTATCTAAATACTCACCGACTTTGTACTGAGCAATAGACTTTCCTCCAGATCATGCCTCCTTGCAGGGTTTTCATAGTAAAGAATTGACAGTCCCTTTGACTCTGCTCCCCAGTCTAGTCATCAATCTGATAGTAACCCAAAGGGTCACCACATATGTGGTTCATAACAATAAGATTGTACCTTCTTGTTCTTGTGTTTAGTTTCATATTAAAATATTTTTTATTTAACGTTATTTAAACTTTTAACCTTCTTTCCTTAAGATTATCCACATTACATTCTTTAAGTCTTTCTTCATAAGTTTTTTGCTAGAGACTTCTTGCACCATTTTTGTAGGCCATCTTTGGACATAGTATTCTAGATGTGGTTCCACTTTTGGGTCATTTTAGGGGACAAGAGGGGCACCTGACAGCACCACAAATCAGCATTGGGCAAGCTGGTTATTAAACCTACCGTGTTCTTTTCCTGGTAGGCTTATTGCACAATGGGCTACTCTAAGTAATAAAAAGTGTGATACAGGAGTTATATAGTTAATGCATATGTTTGACACATAGAAGACTTCCATATACAATAAATCATCATCCTTACTACTTTAGTGTGATGTTTTTAACAATATCAGAATGTAACTGCATTATAAGCAACATTGTGCGATTATTCTGTACATCACCCACCCACGGCATCTTCCTGCAGGTTCAATATCCTGTATCTCACTCCATTCCAGCTCCATCGCCATATGCCTGATGAAGGACTCTGGCTGCAACACTGCAGACTGCAATATTGAACTGAAACACTGAAACTAAACCAGCACTTACCTGAATCTTCCCTCTCCTGCATAGATATTCCGCACATCGATGAAATATAATGGCAACGTCCTTAATTTTTTTTTACATCACATGGATTGAGAGTGACCCAATATGATATTCATAATGTCACTATTTTATATATATATATATATATATATATATATATATTATATATATATATATATATAAATTGGTCATTCACTTTTAATATGGAAAATTAATTTAGAAAGAAAAAAGCTGAAGTATATATTCTATTATTCAGAATTTTATATTCATGGTATGAAATGAAAAAAAATCTGTTAACATTCCTCAAAATCACTGCAGAAAATGACCATGCGTTTCCCTTGTGTCTTCTACTGCCGCACTTAAGTCATTATCATAATTACAGCAACAGCAATCAATTATCAAGCTTCTTTTCCTTTAATGTCTTTAAGCAGGACTGACAAATCCCTGGACACGGTAGACAAGACTCATCTGCCGTATCAGCTACAGAATATTACTAAGCCAACAGAGCTGTCTTTTGTATCCCAAGACAATGAGACTATTATTCACCTATTCCGTCGATACCTTAGATATCAGAGGCATTATTAACCCAATAGACGAGGGAGGTAATTATGAAATTTCTAGCCACTAAGGATAATATTAACTGAAAAGAAATAGAAGATTTTATGTATTACCAATTATACAGCAACGATTTCTATATGCAGTAGTAGTGTTCATTGGTTTCCATAGTGGGATACATAAAACTTTTAGATTTTTTATTCACAGAATTCTTGATGTGGTAATTGACAAAATAACTTTAGTCTGCTGGTGAATTAGCGGCAATACCAAATTTACTTATGTAATGCAGTGTATTAACTCCTGCCTGTTAGTGTACTATTAGCAGGCAGCCTACTAGACACTTTTTGTTTCTGGGAAAACAACATTTTGCCTATATGTTTTGGAAAGTAGATTTCCAGTAACCAGAGCAGAAGTCGGAGGAAAAAAATAACCTATAGGTAAAAAAAATAAATTTAGGAATGATATACAACATAGATTATAATTCAACTACAGCCAAAGGAAGAAGTGAAGGTGAAAAGAAAATGATATTGTAACATTTGTACTGGCAATAAATACAATTGTAACATGTTAACATAATATTTGTTATTTTGTGCTTTCCTATATCCTTAAAGGGTACTCCTATCTCATGGATTAGCTTTAAACATGTATTCAATGGTAAATAAAGACTATTACTAAATATATTGCTTTTCTGATTTTGCTTTCTTTAAAGCCTACAGCAGATATTATCCCCTCCTTGTTTACAGGTTTCCTAGGTTGCCGACCAGTTCTCTCTGTTCTAGCAGCCCTGGCCAGAATGGTGACTCTCACTCCCTGCTGTGTCTTACCAGCAGCACAGGAGCTGGTTTATGTTTGTGACTGATCATTTTCAACCCTATATAGCATCTGTAGTCTTCTGCCCTGATGTTAAAACCCACAAATGTCCCCGAACAGGCTCAGCTAGGAATGGCAGAGCTGATGTGTCAATCACAACTGTAGAACCACCCACAGTCTGAACAGGAAGTGGAAGTCTGTAGTTAGCTGCCATGAGTAGGCTCTGTAAAATAGTCATATGAGAAAACCTCTTAAAGTGCCATTCTTTTTCAAACGTAATTTTAATGCAATTCTGGGGGCAATAATTAGTTCTAGCCAGGCTTGCACTGCACAGATTTTATATGAAAGTCATAAATGTTATTAGTCACATCAATGGGAATACGACAGTTGGTGTTTCAACCAATATGAAGAATCCAATCCCTACTATCATTGTAGATGTGGTTATATGTGCACACTTCCTCTTCACTGAAATGAATCGGAGTTGCAGATGGATATGGCAGATCCTACTTGCCTGTTACCTTACATTAATTTAAATAAAGAGTTAAATACACACCCATGGCCTGTTTTTGGCATAAAATAGGAACCATTATTAACTCCTTAACTACCCTGGACGTATGAGTACGTTCCAGGGCCACTTAGGGGAGGTTTGCAGGGGGATCGCTCCACGACCCCCTCGCACAGCCGCCGGGTGTTAGCGGCGATCAGCGCTGGTGGGTGGCGTCGCCCGCCGGCGCTGTTAAAAAAACCCCGCAGACACCGCGGCAAAGGGCCGCGGCTCTGACTGAATGACAATCGGTGCCGGCGCACCGATCGTTAGGGTCTCGGCATCGGGCAGATAGCGCGGCGATCCGACGACCGGACCGGCAGGGGGGACCCTGTGAAGGCCCCCGTCACTTCATTTCCCGGGTTTTGCCCCACTTGGGGCTGTAGACGGGAAAGTGGGGAAACCGCCATTTTGTACACCCTAATGCATTGTCTATGCAATGCATTAGGTATTTAACAATGCGCCCCCTAGGGTTTTATGCACCTAGGGGGAAATGTTACAGTGAAAAAAATAAAGTTTTAAAGTACAAAAAAAAAAAAAGTATTAAAAGTTCAAATCACCCCCCTTTCCCCATTTTACAAATAAAATCATTAAAATAATAAAAAAGTTACACATTTTCGTCGCGTCCGAAAAAGTCCGATCTATAAAAATATAACATCATTTATCCCGTATGCTGAACACCGAAGAAGAAAAAAAATTCCAAACGCCAAAATTGCGTTTTTTGGTCATTTAAAAAATGGAATAAAAGTGATCAAAAAAGTCGCATGCATTCCAAACTGCTAGCGATAAAAAGTACACCTCAGCCCGAAAAAAATGCCCTCTCACTGACGTCCGTAGGGGTTAGTACAAAAAAGTTATTGGTCGCACAAAATGGCGCTGTGGCGCAAATTTCAAAAATAGAAAATGTTTGGAATTTTTTACGGTACCAAAACATAACAGAAATCCTACATGTTTGGTATTGCCGGATGCATAACAACCTGTAGAATACAGATAACACATTATATTTACCAAAGATTGAACGCCGTAAAAGCAAAACACCCAGAAACATGGCGAAAATATGTTTTTTTTCACAATTTGTCCCAGTTGGATTTTTTTTGCGGTTTCCCAGTATATTCTATAGTACAGTGAATAACACCAATAGAAAGTACATCTTGTTCCACAAAATAAAAGCCCTCATATGTCTATGTAGGTGGAAAAATAAAGTTATGGCTTTCAGAAGGCGAGGAGGGAAAAATGAACGTGTCACCAAAAAAAAAAACGCCGGGTCCTTAAGGGGTTAACTTTAGAAATGGATCACCAAAAACCACTTTCAGTAAAGCTGGATTTTTAAAATATTTTCTTTGAAAAGTCAAACTCTGAAAGCATGTTACTAAAGATACAGAAGTTATCCAAAACAACACTGTTTTATACCCAACAAAATACTTGTAACACAGCAACTCTCACATTGTTGAGTTTGTATCAAGGCATATTTTACACAGTTTGTTTGTGAAGTTATAGCCGGTAAGGGAGGGTAGGACATAACAACTGCCAAATAGAGGACACAAACCAAACTGCCTTGTTAAGCACCAATCTGAGGGGCAAAGAATTTTTCTGGTGTTAAACAACGTATGCAAATATAATTTTGGACTTTTCTTCTTCTCATCCCTGAGAACTCTCTTCAACACTCTGAAACACAACCAGCTGGTAAAATAGTGTACGTATAACCAAACATTTATCTTTTTTTTTTCAGAGAGTCTGTCGGTATATTTATTGTGGAAAAATTTAATTCGATTAAGAGTCCATGTGACTCGAAACACGTCAGCCCAATATCTGTTATTCTGCCTCATCTTGTCTCCACGTTTGTAAAGTTTCTTCACTTCAATAAACAAAACCTTGATGTTTATTAATCTGGAGTTGCTGGCAAATTAGATTTTTCCGCAATTTATACTCCAGAGTGCTGACGTGCAGACCAGTCTATGGGAGTGGTGAGCTGGCTGTTGCCATTTTTGTCTCTCGGTACATTTATGGTGCCGGAACTGGACATCATCTGTGCCCTTTATTGTGGTATATCTCATTATTAGTTTTTTGAGTCATTAGGAGCCATTGTTCCCCTAAAGAACCCAACTAATATGTGGGGGAAACACGTAGGGAAGTGCTGCCTTTAGGTCTTGTAGGGGTGCCAGCTCATAGGTAGTCTCTGGATTAGCACAGACACAGATTTAGGTGCAAAAACAAATACAAAGTTTATTGTCTCTTAGACTTGAACAACGGCAAAAACAAAACGTGCTTCCTTCAGCTTAGCACAGCAAAATAAACACAGTCCTTTCTTCAGGGTTTACAGCCAAGCAACATAAAACAACCTCACTGGGTCAGCAGTATAAATGATCCCAGAAACTTGTAGACAGCTTTCCATGTCCTCACTCCACAGAGACTTCCAGCGTTATCACACAGTTCCACACTGAGCTGTGTCAGCTGCCTTATATGCTTGGTAAGGCTCGGACTGGAGTATGGGAGCGACCTTCCCACCCGGCCGCTTCATAAAAAAGCCGGACCCGGACTACCACCATAAAAATGGCTAAGCAACGTAACATCGCTGGCAAAACTGTAGGGTTTTTGACATCACCGAGGCCAGCCACCTTGGTGATACATACATTCCGTCCACAACTTCACCCCTGGGCCTCTTACAGTCTTTATTCTTTTTTTGTTTTTGAGGGACAGTTATCCTTTTTCTTCCAGTGTGGTTTTTTTCCTGGTGACATGTAGATTTTATTCAATAAGGGTGATACCAGGGCACTAAGGAGCAGTCATCTTGAATAGGGCCGTCCTTGTCAGGTCAACGACCCCACAATTTGATAGGGAACAGGTATAGGGATTTTGTAGTGTGAGGCTTCCCTAGAATAACTCTTCATCTTCTGATTGTCCTATGTGTGATGACAACAGTACCGTGAGTTAACATTCATTGTTCCCTCGTGTGTATTTTGTCCCAAGACAGGTGTTTATATTTTTGGTGTATTTCGGATGTATACGTTTGTGGTTATCGTTTTATTGGGGATAGTTTTTCTGTGATTTTGCCCAAACTACAGACACCATGAAATCCTAACTGGCTCCCTAGCTACAACCAGATATGTCTTACTCAGAAATGTGGCAACATTTGTTTGACAATCAAGCCAACCTAGGTGGGGAGAAAACAGCTGGTACTGCTCAGAGGGCACTTTAAGCTTGGGCAGTGACCACAGAGTATTCTTAAACTATGCTTTGTAAAACTCAAAGGTAAAACTTAAAAGGTTTTAATTAGGGAGCCTATTGGGATTTCATGCTGTCCATGTCTCTGTCAGCATAACTGTACTGACAAACCTTAAAGTGGACCTTTCGCCACCACACGAAAACACAAAAATGTATAGGAGATTAAATTATAACACTTTTCTGCATATTTTAATGCATATTATTAGCAAAATCAGATGATTTCCATCATTATTATAGCTACAAAAGGTTTTACTTTCATTTTGTCAGAGAGGTTAAAATCTGGTGAGATTCCGTCTCTGGGAGATACCAGCTGTGTAGGGGGAGCTGAATCTATTTACATCGGAATGGTATATGGAGCCTTATGCTCATGTCTGGTCAGGATTTGGGTAATTCACTGGTCCATAAAATACAATGTTTTCCTCATAAATTCTCAAAAAAGTACATCACAAGTGAGGTGAATTAAATTCATAAATATACTCCAATGGGCAGCAAATCAGCAAAACAAATCCTTGTAAATTATGCAGTCTAGCTAAAGGTAGAGGACACAGCTACCCGTAAAGGGTTAACTACTGCTAGTGTAATAACACCAAAGATGAAGATAGCAGCACAGATATACCCAGTGTACACATGCTGCAGACTTACAGGCTCTCCCTTCACAATGGACTCTCCCAAATTCAGTAGCAGGAAGTCTGAAAGGGCTGTCAAAATAGCAACCCATTTTGTTGTATGGAAATGACTTGGCAGTGTCTTTGTCCTAAAGGGCCTGCACTTTTTTTTTTTTTACTGAATTACAGTCTTCAAAACTGCTGACATCACTGTATAGAGGATAGGGAGATGAGTGAAAATTAACCATAGGTTACTGTCATATAGTTTGCAGGATACAGTGGGTAGAGAAAATATTCAAACCCCTTTAAATGTTTCACTCTTTGTTTCATTGCAGCCATTTGGTAAGATCAAAAAAGTTCATTTTTTTGCTGATTAATGTACACTTTGCTCCCCATCTTGAAAGAAAAAAACCCCCAGAAATGTAGATTTTTTGCAAATTTAATAAACAAGAAAAACTTAAAGCAGTTGTCTCCCTACAGAGTTTAATAGGATGCATGAATGAAATACTCTGTCACTTCCTGGTTCAGACTGACTGTAATTTGTATACAGCTCTGTGGTGTATTCAACTCTGTGTTTTCAGTTGCTAACTGGTTCAGATTAGCTCAGAAGTTCTCTGAAACTACTAGCAGGAGTTTTTATCTGATCCCTCAAACAAAAGCCCTAATTAGTGATTTTTACTTTTTATAAATCAAGCATTTTACTGCTGCCCAGCATAGAACAGCTGTGACCTGTGTGATGACCTCACTCACTGCTTTCACATAGAACAAACAGCAGGGGGGAGACATGTACACAGGTCGGTTACTAAGGGAACTGAAATAGCCAGGGAGGTGATTAATTCACTTGTATCTCCTTAACAAGAACAGATGAACAAAGCAATATATTTGGAAAATGTCTTTATTTTGTGTTCCATACAATTTGAAAGCTATTCTTTGTAGCGAGACAACCCCTTTAAGTATTCAGACCCTTTGCTCAGCATTGAGTAGAAGCACCTTTTGAGCTAGTACAGCCATGAGTCTTCTTGGGAATAATGCAACAAGTTTTTCACACCTGGCTTTGGGGATCCTCTGCCGTTCTTCCTTGTAGATCCTCTCCTGTTCCCTCAGGTAGGATGGTGAGTGTTGGTTGACAGCCATTTTCAAGTCTCTCCAGAGATGCTCAATTGGGTTTAGGTCAGGGCTCTGGCTGGGCAAGTCAAGAATGATCACAGAGTTGTTCTGAAGCCTCTGCTTTGTTATTTTAGCTGTGTGCTTAGGGTCATTGTTTTGTTGGAAGATGAACCTTCAACCCAATCTTAGCAGTCCAGAGCACTCTGGAAGACGTTTTCATCCAGGATAACTCTGTACTTGGCCGCAGTCATCTTTCCTTCAATTGCAACCAGTTGTTGTGTCCCTGCAGCTGAAAAACACCCCCATAGCATGATGCTGCCATCACCATGTTTCACTGTTGGGATTGTATTGGGCAGGTGATGAGCAGTGCCTGGTTCTCTCCACACATACCGCTTAGAATTAAAGGGGTTGTCTCACTACAAGGATTGCTTTATGTTAAAGATCTTGCAAAAACAAGTCACTTTGCAATATACACTCACCGGCCACTTTATTAGGTACACCATGCTAGTAACGGGTTGGACCCCCTTTTGCTTTCAGAACTGCCTCAATTCTTCGTGGCATAGATTCCACAAGGTGTTGCAACGATGCTCAATTGGTACCAAGGGGCCCAAAGAGTGCCAAGAAAATATTCCCCACACCATGACACCACCACCACCAGCCTGAACCGTTGATACAAGGCAGGATGGATCCATGCTTTCATGTTGTTGACGCCAAATTCTGACCCTACCATCCGAATGTCGCAGCAGAAATCGAGACTCATCAAACCAGGCAACGTTTTTCCAATCTTCTACTGTCCAATTTCGATGAGCTTGGGCAAATTGGAGCCTCAGTTTCCTGTTCTTAGCTGAAAGGAGTGGCACCCGCTGTGGTCTTCTGCTGCTGTAGCCCATCTGCCTCAAAGTTCGCCGTACTGTGCATGCAGAGATGCTCTTCTGCCTACCTTGGTTGTAACGGGTGGCTATTTAAGTCCCTGTTGCCTTTCTATCAGCTCGAACCAGTCTGCCCATTCTCCTTTGACCTCTGGCATCAACAAGGCATTTCCGCCCACAGGATGTTTTTTCTTTTTCGGACCATTCTCTGTAAACCCTAGAGATGGTTGTGCGTGAAAATCCCAGGAGATCAGCAGTTTCTGAAATACTCAGACCAGCCCTTCTGGCACCAACAACCATGCCACGTTCAAAAGGCACTCAAATCACCTTTCTCCCCATACTGATGCTCGGTTTGAACTGCAGGAGATTGTCTTGACCATGTCTACATGCCTAAATGCACTGAGTTGCCGCCATGTGATTGGCTGATTATAAATTAAGTGTTAACGAGCAGTTGGACAGGTGTACCTAATAAAGTGGCAGGTGAGTGTATGTCCATTAAGGCCTCGTTCACACGGGTTATTTCGCCGCGGATTTGCCGACGGATTGACGATCGTCAATCCGTCGGCAAATCAGTCAGAAATAAGTAACAGCCTATTTTCTATTGATTTCAATAGAAAATACGGCTCGTCGTTCACACGACGCGTATTTCCGTGCCGGATTGCCGCCGCGGATTGACGACGGCAATCCGGACGGAAAAACAATGTGCATGTAAATAATTGACGGACGGATTCACCACCTACAATGATTGGAGATGGTGAATCCGTCGGGAAATCAGTTACAAATACGTGCCACACTTAGTGGCACTTATTTGCAACTGATTTTCAACTGATTTCAGAACCTATTTACGATCGGCAATCCGATGCAAGTACGTTCTGAAATAAGCCGTGTGAACGAGGCCTAACAGTGTCCTACCTAATCCTAGATATCCCCTCTTGTATTGGCTCCATCAGCTCCTCGGGTCGCTATAGCTACAGACCTGTTCACTCTCTCATGATAGGCTGCCAGACCTGGCTTCTACAACAGCCAAGTAAAAGCCAGTAAACCGCCCCTGAATTCAAAATGAAACCAAGATAACAGGACTGAGGTAAGATGAATCAATGTAGTGAGACAACTCATTTAACACCAAAAAGTTCAATCTTCATCTCATCAGACCAGAGAATCTGAATTCTCATAGTCTGGGAGACCTTCATGTGTTTTTTTGCAAACTGTATGCGGGCTTTCATATGTCTTGCACTGAGGAGAGGCTTCCGTCAGCACACTCTGCCATAAAATCCCGACCGGTGGAGGGCTGCAGTGATAGTTGACTTTGTAGAAATTTCGCCCACCTCCCTACTGCATCTCTGGAACTCAGTCACAGTGATCTTGGGGTTCTTCTTTACCTCCCTCACCAAGGCTCTTCTCCCATGTTTGCTTAGTTTGGCTGGACGGCCAGGTTGAGGAAGAGTTGTGGTCATCCCAAACTTCTTCCATTTAAGGATTATGGAGGCCACTGTGCTCTTAGGAACTTTGAGTGCTGCAGAAATTATTTTGTAACCTTGGACAGATTTGTGCCTTGCCACAATTCTGTCTCTAAGCTCCTTGGGCAGTTCCTTAGACCTCATGTGCTCTGACAGGCACTGTGAGCTGTGAGGTCTTATATAGACAGGCATGTGCCTTTCCTAATCAAGTCCAATCAGTTTAGTTAAACACAGCTGGACTTCAATGAAGGAGTAGAACCATCTTATGGAGAATCAGAAGGAAATGGACAGTATGCGAGTTAAATATGAGTGTCACAGCAAAGGGTCTGAATACTTATGACCATATGATATTTCAGTTTTTCTTGTTTAATAAATTTGCAAAAATATCTACAATTTTTTGATCTCACCAAATGGCTGCAATGAAACAGAGTGAAAAATGTAAAGATGTCTGAATACTTTCCGTACCCACTGTATCTCACAATAGAGATTAAAATGTAGTGGAAGAAATAAAAATAAATTTATGGTGATGTTATAAAAGTCATTCCATTTAACTACATTCAGGAGAATTTGTTTCTTAATTTGGGTACCCTATATGACTGGTCATATTCAAAGCAAAGAAATCTTCAGCAAGTAATAATATGTTGGAAATTTGCGTTCACTATTATTTATTACAAATCAATGTTCTAATCTCTTCTTATTTTCTTTATTTTTGTGTCTTCCTGCATGCTTGCCAGAATCTTCCTAAAATATTAAAAATAAAAGTATTACTGAACAGGAATGAAACCAAATCCCAAAAAGAGGCCAACAAAGCAGTCACAAGATATTTATAATAATGAATCTTTACACAATGTTTCAACTGATGTAAAAAAAAAAAAAGCAAAAAATAAGTGTGAACTCATCCATGAAAGTCATGCGAAAACATTTTACACAACAAAAATTCTCCACAGTTGAGCGCTATTAACTCCTGTATCAGAATATGGAATCCAGATTTCTCATAATAACAGAATTAGGAACATTGGGGGTCATGTATGAAACGGGCTCCGCCAGTTTTCTGGTGTGATTTGCACACAAAAAAAACCAAAAAACTGTTGTGGTCCCTGTCTGATATGTTCATAAAAGGTCTTGGGTCAAAAATGGGTGCACATCCGACAGTTTTGTCCATGCAAATTCTTAGGGGGCATGTCAAGCCACATTCATAAGATTAGACACATTTATGAAGTGTCTCGACAGAAAGTGTCACAAAAATGGAGTACTGAGTCATGGCATTTTTCAAAGTGGCGAGGCTGAAACAAAATGTGTTTTAGACACTTTTGTCACACATTTTGTCATACGTTTTTGTCTTAAAGGGGGACACATTTTAAAGTGCTGTTCAATGCTAGACTAACCTATTCAGAAGTACGACTATCTAGTCTGTACCAGTTTTCATACATATGTCTCATTATCAATGCTATAGTTAAACACTCTGGACATTTAATATTTGCTTATATAAAATATTTCTTTATTCCTTTCTTTATCATCATATACACAACTTAAAAGTTGACGCGATGTATCATGATATTATATCAGTCTTTTTCAAGGTTGCGGTAAGTTTTTCAAAGCTGCCTAAGTTTGCTACACAGGAGTACCATGAATGGATGTTGTTGCTGGGAGAGCAGCCAGCGGTATTCGAGGAAGCTACTGAAAAGGGTAAGATTACCCAGAAAATTAAAATTAATAAGATACGTGCGAACTGTATATCTAAACCTTGAAAAAGACTGATATAATATCATGACACATCGTGTCAACTTTTAAGTTGTGTATAAGATGATAAGGAAAGGAATAAAGAAATGTTTTATATAAGGAAACATTAAATGTCCAGAGTGTTTAACTATAACTTGAGTACAAAGGGTTAAGGACGCCCAAGCTGGACAGACAGGCCTCGTTCACACGGCTTATTTGGGCACGGATTGGCGCCGTGCTCCGCGCCGGATTTGCGCTGCAGTACGGCGCCAATCCGTCGGAGTAATTACAGTAATCCACTGCTCTCATAGAGAACAGTGGATTCCGTCGCTCCTCCCCGCTCGGCGAATCCGCCACGGGGGGAGAAAGTGACATGCACATTATTTACGGCGCGTACGCGCCGTAAACAATGCATTGTCTATGGGGCTGGGAGCGGCGCCCCCACCGCGCTCTGGCCCCGCCCCTTTTTCACGGCGGATTTGTGAGCTCAATACGGCTCACAAATCCGCCGTGAATAAGCCGTGTGAACACGGCCATAGAGTGCGGTTACCATAAGAAAAAGAAAGGTACAACTGTTTTTTGTATATCATTATCAATGCTAAACACCAGCCTTAATATTAATCAATGTTTGTTCACAGTCACATAATGCAGGAGTGAAAACAGAGGTGAAACTGAACAGTGACAGTAAGCAATAATAAAAAATGTAAAAGATTATCATTTAGAGCAGAAATTAATCTGGTTTGTTTTGGTTTTTTTTTGCATCCAAGAAAACCTTTTTAAGATTTAGAAAAGTCTTACTTTTTTCCAAGAAAACACGTCCGAATACTTACTGCAGAGTTTGAGTAGTGATGCTCTACCAGTATGTTTCGTGCACAGTTATTAATATGCCTAAAGCGATCGGGCCCAAGAAGTATACCTCCATACCATCGTGACACAACCACCATTACATCCCTAGCATCCAAAATCTAGAAATACAAGACAATAAATGCTGTTAGAAATCTAGGAGAAAGCACCCTAGATAAGATGTTGCAGAGATGCTCTGGCATGTAACAACTATCCTGACATATAGGCAGGACTGTCTTATTCATTGATCTATTGGGCACACGCCCTGGATCGATGTGTCGGCGCTGCTTATTAACTATTTGGACGTCCTCTGGAGCCTCCTGCCCCATCAACTAGTCTGTTAGGCTGCGAGAGATGAGTTTTATTTAATTTTTCTGTTTCAATTGAAGAAGCCAATATTATGGATGGGGGCCCAACCTACCTAGGCTTCTACCTATCTGGGGCTTCTTCCTACCCACCTTGGGCTCTTCATATCAGTGGCTCTAGCTACCTACTGGTGGCTTACCTATCTGCCTACCTTTCCAACCTAATGGAGGTGGGAGGCTTTCCTACCTAATGGGTTACCTACTTATCTACTGACTGATCTACCTACCTTATAGTAAGGGTATGCCTACTACCTGCCTACTTAATTTGGGGGGCTTCCTACTACTGTCTGGGTGCCCTTTTTACTGTAAGTACTATTATTGTTTAATGCACCAAATAGGTGAGTGCTATCATATGGGGCTCTACCGAATAAATAATAGGTTTAGTTGGGGGAATAGGTAGGGATGTGCTGGAAAAGTAGGGAGGCAAAGAGGTTTATGTGCAAATTTTGTAGCGATGATTTGCAGCTGAAAGACGTCATCATGGCAGTCTAGGTGCGTGATCGGTGAGGTCAATGGAATGACATGTGACCGCTGAAGACTATTATTGGCTACAGCGATCACATGCCATTCAGAAGATCACAGATACCACCAAGAGCTTCAATTCTGGATCAGCAGTGAGTGGAGAGGTGAGTATACTTTTTCTATTCAATGCATTCGAGTCCCATTCCTATTTTTTTTTAGTTAATTAATCTGCAGGTGTCGTTTTGCAAAGGTCAAGCACACAATAGAGATCTTCGATTTACAGCCTGTCACAATATTATCACATAATTTATTTTCTATTTTAAGTAATAATGCACATTTGCTATCCACAGAGCGGTTCAGCTTTGGATAGCTGCATAAGATGAAGAAGTCTTTTACCAGCTGCGTTCTCCCCGTCATCTTCACAGTCTTGTATAAATGTATTTGTCTTTTTAGAATATATTCTGTTGGGAGTGAATATTTTAATTAAAGACAAAATCTATTGTAAATTATCATTGTTTTCATAATCTGCTTGCTCAAGCCTCTTTCTGGCTTGTGCTATAATATGACTGCATTTAGCTATATAACCTTTAAAAATCACACCAGTCTCAGACTCAAAAACGAAGCACAACAGTGCAGAAGGGACCAAAACTGCAGGTTTGGACCATTGGTTTCTGGACACCAGGCAACAGATTTTGAGTATCGATCCCGAGTATTAAATTATTAAATCCAAAATCCTGATTCACCAGCCTACTTGATACGCTCCTTATCATCAGTCTAAACTACTAATTAGACAGAAGGTAGAAACTAGTCTACCTGAGACACCCATAGGCATTGTAGGTAAAGTGTAGATCACAGCTTTGCTCTACAAGAGCCAAGCTTAAAACCATGCATTGGACATCCACTTTAATAATGCATAAATAACAGCTTTGATGTATGAAAAACCACCCACCTGTATGCATAAATGTTGTGGGTTGCTCTAGCAATTTTCTTGTCCTCATACAATTTGTTCAGTACGTCTTTCACCTGAAATAGTATAATACAATATCAAAAAGCTTAAGGACATTTAAGATAAATATATATATATACAAAAATACACATAAGTTAGTCACATTAGTATGTCCCACCGTAACCGCTATATAAAAATGGTCTGGGAGCAACTCAATGATGTCCTGGTAGGTGTTTACAGGTATCTGGGGCCATGCTGACTGCAATACATCCACAGCTGCTGGAGGGTATGTGGGGGGGAAATCCGTAGCGCAATCATGACAACTGAGATGGTTCCACAGATGCTCAATTGGATTCTAGTCTAGGGGGCCAGTCTTGTTTATGTTCTTCCAACCAATTTCGGAGATTTCTAGCTGTGTGATATGTCACACTGTCTAGCTGGAAGATCCCATCCGCCCCAGAGAAGAAAATCAACATGTATGGCTGTAACCGATCTACAAGGATTCACATGGAAAAGTGGTTTCAGAGATTGCCGCAAAAACATTCCCCAGACCATACCGCTGATGTCACCATCAGCTCCTGTTCTTTCAGTAATGGTTGCAGGGTGTTTGTTCCGACATGCCAACATCTAACCATTAGAGGAACCAGAAAGCAGCAGACTAGTTGGAAAAGGCAACTCAGTTGAGGTCCAATTCTGATACTGCCGTGAACATTGAAGCATTTTCTGACAATGCTACTTTGTTAGCAAAGGAGCAGTGACAATCCGTCTGCTTCTGAGCTCATACACAGTATGGTTTAAAGAACAAGGGTTGTGAACAAGGGCGAATTGTACGCCCGAAATGCATAAGCGAGATCACTATGTTTTTTACCCTCTGCACTACAAAGAGTGAATAAAGTCAATTCACTGCTTCTACAATAACTGCTGGATTTGCTTTGATTATACTTGGATTTACCAGTGATCCTGAGACCGGGGATCTGAATATCCAAGCAGCATGAAGTAGTGAGATTGTTGTTGGGAAGACCAGGTGTTACCATTGTTTCAATCAGGGTGTTTTAGATACACGTCTGTTAGCACACTGGTTCATTTTGGCGGTGAGCTGTTCCACTCTGGAATGTCAGTCAACCCCTCTTGCACATTCATAGCCAATTGCCACCTTTTGCATCAATGGCATGTGATGCTATGCAGTTTCTATGCTTATTCGCAATGATGCAGTTTGTCCACCTACTATATACTTTCAGAAAAACTGCTGCACTGACCCGAGTCCAATGGTCACCCTTTCTTGCAACTCTGGTAAAAAAAAAAAAAATAATAATCGATCCCCATGACAGCAATGAGGAATATGTGTGCAGACAGCACACATCTTATATACCCACCAAACCAGCTTACAACATGTGATATCCTTCATGAGCCACACCCTTCTGATGTCAAATCTGTGTAATATATATATGCATGAATATTTTTTTTTTTTCATATTAAAAAGACTTTTTTTAGAGAAAAAAAAACATTTACGCTTACATGCCAAAGGTAAAAGAAAGGGAAAGGGGCAAAACTTATCAAAACTCACAAGTAATTCGCAATAAATTTGCAGAATAAGCCATGGGTTACGGGGAAAAACTTAAATATGAACCGAAAAAAGGCAATTGGGGTTCAAATTCTTATCCCAGAAGGGGGTTTCCCCACCACAATAGAGTTTCCACGGGGCAGGGGAAAGGGAGAGAAAAAAAAAAATCCCAGTAAAGACCACAACCCCCCCGGGCCAACAAGGCTTTCGAGAGGATGGGGGTCTTCCCCTCTGGGAATATCCATTGCTCCTACTCAAAAAAAATAGGCTTTTTTGCATAGCAAACTTGACGGTTTTCCAAACTGTGAGCAAAAATCATAGTATACATGTAAAGCAAAAGGAGCAATAAATCAAATTTCCCCAAAAACTTTTGAAAGTAAAAGGGCATAACACCAATTTATAGTAACCATAGAACCAAACACTGGCACCCCGAGCCTAAACAATGATAGGCAGAGCGCCTAAATTAAGTCCCCCCCCTCCACTCCCCACCACCCGGGAGGAAGGGGGAAAAAGGGGGAAAGAATCCCTGAAACCCTGGGCCCTTAAAAGAACCCTTTTTTTCCAAAAAGGGTGAATACACGAAAACATAAAACCCAAAGACCAATGACGTAAATAAAACACAACACTCACGCCACACGGACAAACAAATGGGGACAGACACAAAAACGAAAAAAAAAAAAAAAAAGGGGGGGAGAAGAAAGAAAGAAAAAAAAAAGGGGGGGGAAAGGGGGGTAGAAAGGGACAATACATATCGCACTCATAAGTCAGAGAGGTAAAAGGGGGGATCCTTAAAGGAATCCGCTAAAATGTTCTGTAAAAACCGGTGTCCCTTTTTTCGGAGTTGGGCCCATCAATTCCTCCATCCTTTCAAAAAATTTATTTCAAAACCACCCCTCCAGTGATGGAGGAAAGAACTTCCATCCCCGGGGAATTAAGTCTTACGGCTTGGAGCAATGTTTAAAAAAAATTTTTTTTTTTTGTGACAGCATGGGGAAAAAAGAGTAAAGTCCTCGGAGTTTAGGAATAGATCCCATAGCCTCCTTAATCACCTCCATATGCCACCAAAAAGTTTAAGCAGGGAACATCCCCACCACACATGGAGAAAATGACCCCTATCTTTCCCACATCTCCAACAAAACCGGAATGAAAGGAACCCTGAACCAGCGCGAAAATTTTTTAAAACGGGTTCCTGATGTTTAGAGGCAATCTTTTGCCCGGGGTTACTAAAAAAACAGTGCCCCATGTTCATATGAAAGAAGGCCCAATTCCCTTTTCCCCCAGCGCTGGCAATAAGGGGGGTTTGTGGGGAATGGATATTAATGTTGTACATGAAGGACAGGGAGTGTCTCAATTGGGGGAAAAACTATGCCTTTCTCAAAAACTGTAAAGGTTGACAAAAACCATGTTTATTTTATAAAGAAATGTGAAGTTGGAAGAATTGAAAGGGACGCACTAACATCCCCTTCCCATCAAAAATTTCCACCCGCTCTTTAATTGTCCCCGGAGAGACTGTGCAAAAACGCAAGGGGGATTTTTTGGGGTGCCGCCCAAAAAAGGCTTTACGAACCCCCCCGGGGAAACAGATTGTCATGTTTGGGCGGAAAGGCCCCCCTGGGGTCAAAGAGGTTTAGGAATTCCTACGGGTAGGGACATTAATGTGTGTCGTGCAGAAAGAACGAATACCTTCTGGAAGGGGGGGAGTCCAACCAAAGGGGGGATCCCCCCCCTGATAACTAAGATTTTTCCGCCACCCCACCCATAATTTGTTACCCCGGGCTGAACCCGAAAAAAGCGCGCATAGGCCGAGGCCATAATACAGTTTGCAGCCCGGGTTAGGCCAGTCCTCCAGAGTTTTTGGGGTCTGATAAGCGTATCATACGCAACCCTCGCCCTCCAGGGGCCCAAACAAAAGAGCTAAGCACTGTCGCACCTTCCCCCCAAAATTACTGGAATGTGTTTGGGGGGCGTTTTGGAAAAGATAAAAATTTCGGGAAGGATAGTCATCTTAACAGGCTTACCTGCCAAACCCAAATAACTCCTTTTGTTCCAGTTGTCAAATCTTTTTTGACCAGCAAAGGGGGGGAGAAAATTTTCAGAAAGAGTTTTGGAGATCCTCCATAACTATCCCCAGGTAAGAAAGCCCTTTCCGGCCCTTCAAAAAAAAATTAAATTTAAGGGGAAGCTCGGGGCCTGGGATAACACCCACGCCCATTCCTCTGAATTTTTGAAAAAAATTTTTAAAAATTTGACCAGGCTCCGAAACGTCTGATGTAGCCACAGGGACAAAGGGGGATATGTGGGTTGGGGACATATACCAGAAGGTCCTGCAAAGGGTCAATTTATACCCCTTTTCCCATCGTATTTTAAAAAACAGGTTGGGCCCCCAATGGTCGCCACAGATTTCCATAACTAAGACATAGACAAAGGGGATAGGGGGGATCCCTGCCTCCCCATTGAAATGGGAAAGGGCAGATAAGGCCATGACCTTTATACGGGGAAGGGGGCCGATCAGAGCTGCTATCTTGGTAGAAAAATTTGGCCCCCGCCCCAAACGGGTAAGGGGGTTTGGGGGGAAGGCCTGAAATACTCGAAGGCCTTCTCTGCACCAGGGGTAAACCATAAAGCTTTTTTTTTGCAACAAAAAGAATCATCAAGGGGTTTTGACGTGTTATCGCCGCCCCTCTCTGCCCGGGCAAAGCCCACCCCGTCCCGGGGGGATAATGGATTTTGGGGCGGATTGATCTTTAGCAATCATTTTGGCAATTCTTTAGATCAACATTTTTCAGAGAAAGGGGGGGTAGCTTCCACAGGACTGGGGGTCCTTCCCGGGTTTTGGAATGACGCAAAACGCAGCATGGGTTGGGAGGGAAGGGGAGTCATTTAACGAATTTAAGGCCTCCAGAAGCAGGGGGCAAGAGGGCCGGGGAAAGGGTTTTAAAAAAATGACCGTAAACCCGTCCCCCCCGGGCCTTACCCCAAAGGTCCCTAAAGACAGACTTTTTAAATCCCCAAGGAGAAGGGTTCCTCCAAACTGTCTACCTTTCCGGGTGATATTTTAGATAACAGGAAGGGGAGTAAACCCCGGCGATGTGGGAGGGGAGGGGGAGGGATTTTTACAATTTGGAAAAAAATCGTGGAAATTTGGGGAAATCTCGTCTGTATGGGGGACCACGAAATTTTTGGCTTTTAATCGAGGGGGGGTAGGACTGCCCATTTGGGGGCGAACCCCCCGGGGGGGGGGGGGGCATCCGTCCACTTTTTTTTGCCATACTTGAATCATCGGCAAACCTATATGAGTACCCCCCTGAGCCTCCAGAAGGGTTTCACCTCCAGACAGGCTCCATAACTCACGTAGAATGGTGGGGGAGGGCATTTTATGCACCATTTTTTAGGGGGGAAACCTTGGCAAGAGCTTTCTTAAAGGTTTGGGGGAATATCCTTTTTAACCTAGAAACCTGCTTTATCAAACCCCCCGTAAGACAACTTTAACGCTTCCCCTTGGTTTTACCCAGGGGGAGGGTCCTTTCATGGCTATATAAATTTAAGATGGTCCCCCTCAATCTCCGCCACCCCAAAAAAAACTCAGGGAAGGACTCATTTTAGTCTCCACTCCAGATTTTTCTCGTAGAGCCGGGAAATGAACATACAAATCGGGAGCATGGGCGGGCCAATGAATTTCCATGGAGGGGGACCTCAATAAAGGGCAAAGGCAAAGGGGCTGGGTCATAATAAACCAGCGTATCGAACCCTGAGGAGGAAAAAAAGGGGTAATCCCTTCCCTGGGGGGCAGCAGTCTCCCGGGAATCACAAAGTTGGAGTACCCGGAAAGGGCCCCTTTTACCCCCTTATGTCGAGGGGACAAAGACATTTTCCAAAGAGTTGTCCAAAGTGGGGGTCTAGGGTAATGTTAAGGCCCCACTAGCAATACATCCCCGACCAAGGGGAAACGGTGTCTACCAATGTGACAAGGAAACGGCCCCGGGCCCTATTTGGGCTAACATTATAAAAAAACGTTTGCCCCCCCGAAGAAAGGGTAAAATAGTAAAAGCGTCCCGGTCGACGGCAGCTAAAAACCCGGGGGGCCGGGACGATGAATTGCATGGCACCCCCTAATTGGACTCAGAAAATTGGCAAAATACCCCGGAAGATAGTTATTATTTTAATAACAGGCGTCCCACCCCTTAAATGCGTTTCCTGGGGGCACACAATTGCGCTTTTGGGCCCGAGGAATGGGGAGGATCGCGCCCTCTTTTCCGGGGTGTTTAACCCTTTTTTCGTTGAATAGGGAAAGCGTCATCCTCGCTGTGAAGACGGTAAGGGGTGTTTACAGTATACAGGCCAAATCAAGCTCCCCCCAAATGACTGTTGTTTTGTAGAAGATAGAGGGGAGGGTAAACCGGAGCGAGGAGGGAGGGAAGTAAAAAGAGGGAAAAAAAACAAAAAAAAAAAAACCCACAAACACCTCACGCACACCCACCCAACACAACGACAGACCCGTAACGCTACAGACACACCGAGTAGCAGGAACCGAGGTCCCGCGCGGTTACCTAACAAAAAACAAGAACTGACACCCTGCAAAAATGAGAGTACTCAAAGCAGGAGTCCCACCTACTGGGGGAATGTGGCGGTACGTAACAGATATGCATGAATTTTTTCACTGACATGAAATCAGAATAAACCTTATTTTGAAAAAAATCAACTCTTTAAATGTATACCATTAAGCACAGAGTCACCAGGTAAGCTACCTCCATTGCTTCATATGCTGGACTGCAGAGCGATCAGCACACCCGTGCGATGTTTCGAGAGCGGGAAGCCCTCTTTTCTCAAGCAAGCAAGCAAGCTTGAGGAAAGAGGGCGTTCTGCTCTCGAAACGTCACACAGGTGGCTGATCGCTCTGCAGTCTAGCATCTCCTCACTATCTACGTGGATTGAAAGGTTACATGAAGAAGTTGTTATGGATTTCCCCACTTATAAGTATACCACAAGCTTTTTTTCAGAATAAACCTTACCCATTTTAGTTCAATTAAGATTACCAAAATTATTCATATTTGCCAAATGCCAGAATATGAGAGAAAGATAATTTTTTAAGGCATTTTTATTACTTTCTGCAAAGTCAAAAGTTTCCATACATTTCATTAGTATTTGGTAACATTGCCCTTTAACTGTATGACTTGGGTCAAACATTTTGGATATCCTTCCACAAGCTTCGCACAATAGTTGTTAGGAATTCCTCCTGACAGAACTGGTGTAACTGAGCCATGTTTGTAGGTTGCCGTACTCGCACCTGCCTTTTCAGCTTTGCCCATAAATGATCAATAGGATTGAGATCAGGGCTTTGTGATGAGACCACTCCAAAACATTGACTGGTTATCCTTAAGCCACTTTGTAACCAGTTTGGCAGTATGCTTCAGGTCATTGTCCATTTGAAAGACCCATTTCCGCCCAAGCTTTCTAGGCTGATGTTTTGAGATGTTGCTTCAGTATTTCCACATAATCTTCTTTCTTCATGATGCCATCTATTTTGTGAATTGCACCAGTCCCTCCTGCAGCAAAACAACCCCACAACATGATGCTGCCACCCCCGTGTTTCACAGTTAGGATGGTGTTCTTAGGCTTCCAAGCTTCTCCCTTTTTCCTCGTTAGGATGGTCATTATGGCCAACAGAGCTGTGTAGTCGGTAAGCCAAAGCTCCGACTCCTCTTTCCCTCATACATAGCGCTTGTTTAAGTGATAACTTTACTGTAGTAAAATGGTAACATCAGGCTTTTTATCACCTTATGATACACTAACAAGCAAAACGGTAACAATGTTGTGAACTTTTGACTTTCAGGCTCCGTATCTTACCATCCACTAAAGCTTTATACATGAGGCTACCATCATTTTATAGACAATCATCTTCCCTATCTTATACATAAATTTGACTTTCAACTATTTGACATATATATTTGCATTGTTACTGTTTTGCTAATAAAAATCAAAATGTTAATTTTTATTATTTTGTTAGTATTCTGTAAATTCACCTTTGGCTTTGAACCCTGCCTGAATCCTTTTGGCTCTTGATCAGATTCAAGCATGTCTCAAACGAAATCTGATCCCAGGTCTCTTCTACACATTCCCAATATTAATGCATACAGGTCGACTCACTTGGGTACGAATACAGCTTTATCTTCAACTCTACCCACAAGTGTTCAATTGGGTTGAGGTCTGGGGACTGTGGAAGCCAATGCAGCAACTCTACTTCATTATCATTGACTCATTTCTTCGCCAAACTCAATGTACTATATATACTCGAGTATAAGCCGACCTGAGTGTAAGCCGAGGCACCTACTTTTGCCACAAAAAACTGGGAAAACTCATTGACTCCAGTATAAGCCTAGGGTCGAAAATGCAGCGGCTACTGGTAAATTTCAAAAATAAAAATGGATACCAATAAAATTAAATGGGCAGGTATAGGCAGTTTAGTGTTCCCCATAGGCAAGTATAGGCAGTTTAATGTCCCCACAGGCAGGTATATGTCACCTCATAGGCAGGTATAGGCAATTATAGGCAGGTATAGGCAATTATAGGCAGATATATGACCCCCATAGGCAGGTAGAGGCAGGTATATGTCCCAAATAGGCAGGTAGAGGCAGGTATATGTCCCCCATAGTCAGGTATATGTCCCCCAGTCAGGTATAGCCAGGTATATGTCCCCCATAGTCAGGTAGAAGCAGGTATATGTCCCCCGGTCAGGTATAGCTAGGTATATGTCCTACAATAGACAGGTATTGGCAGGTATATGTCGCACAATAGACAGGTAGAGACAGGGCTTGTTTTAAAAAAAAAAAAAAAAAATACAAGCACTTACCATTCCCCGCCTGTCCGAGGCTCTCTCTGCGCTCCGTCTTCTGGCACAGGCGGCGTGAGGTCATCAGGCCCCTTCCGGAGTTCTATTGCGGAGCAGGGAGCGCTCGCGCTCTGCTCCGCAATAGAGTCTTCTGCTGTATGCGCTCCGAAGGAGTCGCATACAGTCAAAGCGATCCCCGCCGATGCCCGGGTCATAGCAGTGCCTGGATGCAGACGGGTGACCGGAGAGCTGTATGCGCTCCCAGGAGTCGCATACAGCTGCAAAGATCGCCGGCAGCGCCCGGATGCTGTCAGCTAACTTGGGATTCAGCTGTATGTGACTCCCAGAGGAGTCACGTACAGTTGAAGTGTCCCTGCTGGTGCTCGGACCATCACAGCGTTGACAGTGGCTCGAGTATAAGCCGAGGAGGGCTTTTTCATCTCATATTTTGGGCTGATAAACTCGGCTTATACTCGAGTATATACGGTAACTCATCTTGTAGGACTCTCACATATAGCTCAGCATGAGATCATCATCAATCCTGGTCAAGTATCAAACATCTTTGGCTGTGAAACAACTCTATATTATCAGATATTATTATTATTATTATTATTATTATTATATATTATTATTCCACCAAACTTGACATTTCCTTTAATTTCTTGATCAATTAACTTCCTTTCCTCTTGATTCTTCCAAACTCATTTGCACCCATCAGAGCCCGGTCAATTTACTTTCATCTCATCACTCCAAATCACCTGTTTTCACTCTTCTATTGTCCCATTTTTGTACTTTTTTTGAAAATTGGGTCAATGCTTCTTATGACAATATTAAAGTCGAGGCTTCTTCACCTTTTTTTGGGCCACCATTCCAGACCTGTGTAATGCGTGTTGCAGTGTTTGCATGGACGTCTGTGATCTCATTATTCCGAACTATTCAAGTCTCCTGCACTGTCGTGTTTGTTACGCCAGAACTAATAGACCTTTTAATGAGCCCACTTGTTGACTCTGACATTTTAGTGCCAATACGACAAGTCTGACTCGGGCAGACCGCCTTTAACTTGGTCTGGTTGTTCTATCTATTCTGTGCCTAGATTTGGCATAAAAAAATCATAAATGTGTCTAATTCTATGGATGTAATGCGACACACCCAGAACACCCCCAAATGTTTGACGCATTCAAAAGTGTCTTTGGCGCATTACAAAGACACTTATTGCCACAGTTTGGAGTGCACCTTTTCATACATCCATTTTGGCTCAAAGTACACCAGAAAACTGGCGCAGCCCTGTTCATACATGTCACCCTTTATTGTACTCTGTTCTGTAATACATTAGTATTGCAGAATAGTGCACATGAGATCGCCCACCTAGTATTCAAGCATCCTAGAGACACGTACAAGTAAAAAAAAAAAAAAAAAAAAATCAAAAAGTTTTAAAAGATAAGTAAAACATTTAAAAGCCTAAAATTCCCCCTGTCTTCTATTAGAATTATTGCCACATCTGTAAAAGTCCAATCTACTAAAATATTTAATTACTTATCCAAGGAAGGGAAGATCTCTCCTTAAGGAGAGCACCGAACGAACGGCTTGTAGAGTTTGTTTTGCCTTTACGCCCTCTACTTAGCATCTGCATATCACAAGGCATTATGGGAAAGGGGCTGAGACGCCCACAGCGCCTTCTGTTGGATGTAACAAATCCTCAATTTTCTTTTGACCCACCGAGTCTTGAGAAAGCAAATAGGATTTTAGCCACGCCAGAATCTCTCATTTGCAGACAACGCTGTTTCGGGTTTTTTGTCCCTCTTCAGTGCAGAGCAGAGCGATACTGGCTGGCTGTGTGGGAGGCATTGAGTAGCTCAGGAAGGGAAGATCTCTCCTTAAGGAGAGCACCTAACGAACGGTGGGTCAAAAGCAAATTGAGGATTTGTTACATCCAACAGCGGGCGCTGTGGGCGTCTCAGCCCCTTTCCTATAATGCCTTGTGATATGCAGATGCTAAGTAGAGGGCGAAAAGGCAAAACAAACTCTACAAGCCGTTCGTTCGGTGCTCTCCTTAAGGAGAGATTTTCCCTTCCTGAGCTACTCGATGCCTCCCACACAGCCAGCCAGTATCGCTCTGCACTGAAGAGGGACAAAAATCCCGAAACAGCATTGTCTGCAGATGAGAGATACTGGCTTGGCTAAAATCCTATTTGCTTTCTTAAGACTCGGTGGGTCAAAAGCAAATTGAGGATTTGTTACATCCAACAGAGGGCGCTGTGAAAAAAAAAAAGTTATTGGTCTCAGAATATGACAATGCCAAACAGATTTAAAAGTTTAACATTTTTTACAGTAAACCTGCATAAAATTGGTAGGAATTGGACTGACTTGCAGGATTCACACATTTTACTTATAGTGCACAGTGAACGCAATAAAAACAAACTCCCCCCCAAAAATGACGCACTCTAATTTGTTTTTTTTTTCACAATTTCACCCCACAAAAACTTTTTGGGATTTCCCAGTACATTACACAGTATGGTCAATGGTGCCATTAAAAAGTACAATAAACAAACAAGCCCTACGTGGCTATTCAGACAGACAAATGAAAGAGTTATGACTCTTGAAAGGCGGGGAGAGAAAAAACAATGTGATGTAAACAAAAATTTACTGCAGTGGGAAGAGGTTAAAGTGGCTCCCTAATTCATTAATATAGCTTTGTCAACAGGGAGGGGCAAATGCTTTGGTTTAGGCTTGTAGTAGCATTCTTGTTTTATTTTTATCCACACTGTCCCACTCATCTAAAAAAAAACAGTTCACATTCATTTTTACGGTACTGTTTTCCACTCCAGCCTCATACTACAGAGGTAATCCTCATCTGTTAATACCAATACCCAACATCAACTATAACTTTCTAGTGATCAGGAAGTTTGTCATGTTACTGCTAGGACAGGATCAGTAAGCAACACTGTGGCTTTCTATACCATGTGCACAGATCATACCTGGCCTGGACTGGTCACCGGGGCTAAATGTGCCTGAAACGTACTCCTTCTGTCACTAATTGGTTCTCCATGCTCGATTGTGGGAACTTCTTTACCAACTTCTAAGAAGAAAACAAAACAAAAGTTAACAATGCCCTCTACCCCAGGACACATTTGGGAAAAGGGAAGTTCTGTGATATTTATAAATGTTAGGCAAAGACTCCACAAGCAGCTTATTGTACAGCTCCCCACTTTTTGTTTCCCATGGATAAAGTAGCTCTACATTTCCTCCATTCCGTCTTTTTATAATCTGATCTTATAAAACTATGCATCTTTTCTTGCCCAGTCCTGAATATACTTTTGCTTCTCAGTCTAGTATTTTTCTTGCACTGGCTAGTTTGGTGCCATTTTACAGAAGCAGGTAGAGTGCACAAGGAGGTTTCTGTTCTGGGTCTACACAGGACTGTCTAATATAGTCAGTCTGTGGACAAAACTGGCCTCTTAATCAAAACCATGTGGTTTGAGAAGACTAAATCCCAAGGTATGAAGAGTCCCAAGCGTGGTGACCTAACCCTGGGATGCCTTTAATCACTTGCTGTGGGAACCAAGCTTAGAGAGGACCCTTTGAACATACACGTCTTTGTCCCTTCCTTAGAACACTCGTATCTATTTTGCCAGGACAAAAGGCACAGTAAAATACAAGGAATTTGTATCTTTCCAACTGGATGTCTGAGCTGTACCACACAGGTTTCTCTTCCCACCTGCCACCCCACTAAAGAAGGGAGGCTTAGCAGTATTTCTTGTCTTTTAGGTGGGTGCTATGGTGGTAGCACAGGTGAAATCAAGGAGCTTGACAGGTTCCCCTAAGTTTTGACAGAAGAGGACCATCAATTCTTGACCCTTGTTGAGCCCTAGTGCTTGGACAGCAGGTTTGTTGAGGGACCTTTTCCTTTTCAGAGTTGGCCTGTGATAGAACACATCGATGTGCACTTCTGTATAACAATTTTTACTTTGTTATGCATTTGGGTGAAGAAGGCATGTACTTAGGCTTTGGAAAAAAAACAAAAAAACAACAACCTCTAAATATACTAATAATCATGTTTGTCTTTTGTATACCCAGCAACAGTACATCCTAAATGTCAAATATTTGCAATGTGTACACATTGTTTTTTCTAGTATTTTATAAATTACCTTCCAAAGCCTCAAAAGATTCATCAATAACAGAACACACTAATATGTTGTCTAATAATTCAGTGCCAGAAGCAACGTAATCATCGTTAGCCTCAGTTTCTTCTGTCACGGCTTTTGATGAACTCGGGGCTGTGAGAAAATTAAGAATATTTGTTGATTATCTCAATGCAGCAACATTTACTGAAATATACTCATTATGACACATTGAATATTTTAGATTTTGTCCAAAACATCTCCACTGCCATCTTTCTTGGAAACCAATGCAAAGAGAACTATAAGTATTTCTTATTGCAGCTAACAAAGTATACAGTAAAGGTGCAAAAGGGCTGTAGAAAACACTTGTCTGCTCTTTGCTTGAGTGCACAGTGTCTGATCTTGTACCTCTGAACATAAACAACTTCAACATTGCATAAATCAACAGTACAAATAAAGGCAAGAAACTTTGTAATATATTTTACTAGATCAAAAATGCCTCTTTCTTACTTATCAGCTTCCTTTCTATTCCTCTCCTGCTTTCTTATATGTTCAATGCAGCGTTTCAGATTCAATGAGAGCTCAGGTTACAGCTATCCTTATGGAGAGGAAAGGGGCAGAGAGACACAACAAAGATTGTGTTTGCTATTAAGTATTTTATCTCACCTTAGTGCTAGAATCACAGTTACACTGTTACTTACTGCTGTCTAATGCCCTCCATGCTGCTGACTGTGTGTGTGAGACTTCTACTTTTATTTTCTGCTCACCCCTTTCAATAGACTTCTATGGGCAGCTGTAACCAGTTCCCTCAGTGAAGTTAAAGCCCGTATTCTTTGCTCTATGGATTTCTGAGTAAGTAAATAAGAATGCAGGAAAAGGGGAGGAAAGGAGTTTGAGAAAAAGAAGGAAGAATTTTTCTCCGATAAGCATTTTAAATAGTTTCTTATTTTCACTTGCACTTATTTATGGAAAGTTGTTTTATAATCGGAAGTACACTTTAAGCATTCACTACAATCAATCTGCATTATGCCTAAAAACATGTACAGTATTTTGAATTTCATTCAAAACTAGCATTTTAAAAGGGAACTTATTACTATTATTTCCCTAACCATGGGCATGACTTTGGCAGAATTGACAATTATGATTATTTATGTTTAATTATTATTATTATTATTTATTTTAAAGCGCCATTGATTCCAGGGAGCTGTACATTCGAGGGGGTTACATACACAACATAGGTCAAACGAGTACAATAAGTGATTAATGACAATTGGCACGACAGAGGGAGAGAGGACCCTAACCCCGCGAGGGCTTACAATCTACACGGAGGGGGGAAAGAGACATTAGGTGAGGGGCAGACATGTATGTGGAGGGTGTAGTGACAGCAGGGTTATTGTAGGTTATAGGCAAGCCTAAAGAGATGGGTTTTCAGGTTGCTTTTGAAGCTGGTGAAAGTGGAGGAGAGTCTGATGTCTTGGGGCAGTGAGTTCCAGAGTGGGGGTGAAGACGGTTGTGTGAGGATCGGATAAGGGGAGAGCAGAGGAGAAGGTCCTTTGAGGAGTGGAGATTGCGTGAGGGGAGATATTTGGAAATTAGGGCAGAGATGTATGGAGGGGAGAGGTTATGTAGAGCCTTGTAGGTCATAGTTAGCAACTTGAAATTAATTCGCTGGGCAACGGGGAGCCAGTGAAGAGATTGACAGAGGGGAGAGGCAGAGGAGTAGCAGGGAGAGAGGTGGATAAGACGGGCAGCAGAGTTAAGGATGGATTGGAGGGGAGCGAGGGTGTTAGCTGGGAGGCCACAGAGAAGGATGTTGCAGTAGTCTAGGCGGAGATGAACAAGGGCATGGACCAGCATTTTTGTAGTGTCATAGTTTAGGAATGAACGGATGCGAGAGATGTTTTTCAGGTGGAGGCGGCAGGCAGAGGTGAGGTTTTGGATGTGTGGTTTGAAAGATAGAGCGGAGTCGAGGATTACCCCAAGGCAGCGGACTTGTGGGACCGGTGAAAGTGTACAGCCGTTGACTGAGATAGAGAGATCAGGGGCAAGGGTAGAGTTTAATTCTACAACACTGACATATTTGAGAGAAAACACAGTGTTAAAATCAGGTCACAGCCTTATGTGAAGCGGTCAGGGATGGAGTGTCTGCTGTGTAGCTAAAGCAACCTATCTGGGTCACTATTATTGACAAGAGTCTTCTAACACACAAATGGCACATAATGATTCAGGGGCACCCTGATATTTAAAGTGGTTTTCTCAGTAAAATGATTCACTTTCAACATGTAGGAAAAATTAAATGGAGACTTTTATTAAATATACTGCTGTTTTTATTTTGCTTTGCTGAGGAGAAAGAAAGATTTTATCTTTTCTGAGTATACATAAGTCTCTCTTGGATACTGACCATCTGTGTCTCCTCTCTCTTATCTGATTGCTGGAAACTGCTGTCCATCACTCCCTGCTGTCTAATCTCAAGGTACGGGGCTTTTTAGTTTAAGATAAGGACATGTTTTCACCCCTTAAAGCTCTTAAGTCTTGTGTATTACAGATTTTAAATTTCCTGCAGTCATTTTACTGTAACAGGCCCAGCTAAGAATAGCAGAACTAATATGCCAATCATTGTTATAGACCCACCCACAGCCTGACCAGGAAGTACGAGTCTGAAGCTTGCTGAAACTCTGTAATACTGCATGGTGAGGAAACTCCTTTAAAAGAAACAATAAATCTAAATTTGAATAGTAAAAGTAAATAGTGGATAGACTTGCAAACTTGATTTGTCAGTCTGAGGTTAATCACTGCTCATTTCATGCATTTCCAGCTAGTGAATGATAGAGGGCATTGGGCTTAGCCAGACAGAGCTGAGTGAAAAGGCTCCTGCTGCAGCTAGTTGTCTTACAGCCACATGATGTTGAGGAGGTAGGCATAGCTGATTTCTTGATATACTTCTTGGTTTTAATTGTAGTATGATCAAGGAAAGGAAGGGATTAAAGGCTTGGTTCACATTTGCATTAGCAGTTCCATGTGAAACCTCCATTGCTGAGGCGGTACTGGGTCCAATAAATGACAGGCATCAACGGCGCCCAACAGACACCATTGACTACAACGGGTTTTCTCACATTTATTTTGTGGTCTTCGTCAATTTAATGGAAAAAATAGCCCTGCATGCTGCGTCATTTTTTCCATCATCATTTTTGACACATCTGCGAAGATGTGAACTTAGCCAAAAGGGAGAAATGCTGGAATACATTTTATTTTTACGTGCATATCTTATACTAAGTCTTCATTTAGCCATGATGCACTGATACACAGTCAATAGTTATTTTAAAATAAAGGATATAAAAAAGTTGTGTTAACAACCTGGAGCTGATGTTTTAGATTTCTCCTCCAGAAATTCTCGAATCTTTTCCACCCATAGGTAAAGGATGTTCTCACCAAGGTTTTGCCTACAATTGTTGAAAAAAAAAATGCAGTTACTTTTACTGTGGTCTGGATAGCATTTAGGATTATATTTACACCACTTTTGTTTAGTTTTTCCACTTCCAGTGGACATTGGCACTTGACACCAATTTAATCACGGAATCAGCACATATTTCAATAAAAACTCCTCATCGACTGAACATATCCCCATTGAGTGAACATACGCTTTTGGATGAATGTTTGGGTCCGTCTAGACGAACCCAAACACGCATCTAACAATGAGCAGTGTGTTTTACATTGCTCGCAATGTAAAACCCCTCTCGGCGTTCACACGAGTGATCACCAATGCGCGTTTACATTGCGTCTGTTGGATCCGCCTTTCCGATCCGTTCCAAGAATTTACATGTCAATTCTTGGTCCAAAAGATAGAGCAGGAGCACTATAATAAAGTATAGGGTGCGAACCTGCTGCATCCAACACGGATCCAAACACACAGCTGCATGTTGGATCCGTGTTGGATCTGATCGATGCTACGTTTCTGGATGCAAAACTGACCCGAAATCGTATCCAAAAATGCCGTGTGAACATACCCTAAAACTCGCCTCATGTTTTTTTAAAATGAGAACCCACTTCAACAAAAAAAAATGTGCATGCTATTGTTTCTGCACTTTTTTCTAACATTGAATTCAATGGGATGTTGAAAATCTGCATTACAACCACATAAAAACTGTGGCAAATTCTGCATCAAAAAATAAAAATTGCATGGAAAATGTGGAAACCGACAAGGCAATTCTGACACTGATTTTCTGCAGAATCATTGTCGAACTTTAAAGGGGTTGTCTCACTACAAATATTAGCTTTCAACATTTAGGAAACAGTAAATGAAGAGGTTTTCCAAAACCACTGATTTGTTTTTTCTACCAGCTCTGAGTGCACTCAGGTTTCTCTAGATTACCGACCTGCTCTGCCCTGCTGTTTGTCTTACTTGATAGCAGGTATGACGTCATCTCACAGGTCGCACACAGATCTTCTGGCAGTTTGAGAACTTAAAGGGTTTTTATTGTCACACGCTTTCGCAGACTTGAGCTGTTTCTGTCAGTCACAGCTTCAAATTCAGGGGTCTGTCTCTCCTCCCGGTAGATGTCACCCCTCACTGAAAAGTTGTGACATCATCATTCTGTGTGAGCAGTGAAAGGGAGAGGATGTCACAGCTCTGCAGACCTCCTGCAATGGTTCTCATGGCTGCAGAGCTGCCACCTACCTCCACAAGCTCATTGTAACCAGAAAACCTGCATTGGTGTAATCAGATATACACACAGCCTTAACTGGTGAAACAAATGTGAGGAATGCACTCTGCTCACCCTCCCCCCCTTCCAGTTATCAGGCAGGAGGTAGAGCAGACTGTTTAAGGCTGTGTTACATGAGGGGAGAGCAGTGTATAAGGTGTAATATGAGAGGAGAGTGAATCTAGCAGCTAGAGACTCAATAATTGCCCAGATCCTTCACATTGGGCTGTCACTGGGAGATGAGCACAGAAAGGAGCTGAGACAGCCTTTATTATACAGACTCAGTCATCACATGCAAATCTTTTCTCTTTCATTTTCCACAGCTCAGAGTGGATTAAGCACTTAGTGCAGTCAGCCTATCAAAGCACAGGGGGAGTGTCCCAACAGGCTGAATGACATATTAGGAAGCCAATCACAGAAAAGGGGCGTGGTCCGACCACTTGTTGCAGAAATAGCTATAGACGCACGGATTAGTTCATTTCTGCTATACTAAGTAATTTAGGTAATACAAACCAATTGCAAAAGTCCTTATTTTTATTGTCCCCATTATTAAAGATATGGGGCGACATGTATGAACGGGATTTGCGCCCGATTTCTGGCGTATCCTGCGCCTCACCGGCCCGAATTCACTGTCGGACGCAGTGATGCGGTGTTAGGCGCAACCTTCGCCACGTTCGGATGCGCCTAACATGAAGGGGCGTGAAAGGGGCCGTGGGCGGTCCGGGGCTCATTTGAATACTCCCAGGCATGCATGATCGCGGCTCGACAAAGTGTGGCGCATTGCAGCGCTCACCAGCTCCGACAGGCAGACCTAGTTGAAGTTTGTCTAAATGAGCCGGAGGAGGCGAAGTGGAGCGAGAACATAACATGAGAGGAAACATATTGAAGATCGCAAAAGAAATCCATCTCGGCTCTCAGCTCCGTGCGGCATGGTGTATTATTCCCCAAAAAAAGTTTTTATTAGGTGTAAAACATTATCAGAAAATGAGCTCAAACCTTCTAAAAAAAAAAAAAACACTTTCCAAAAATCACGAACGGCGCAACATCAGGAATTAGGATCTTGTAAATTGCTGGGAAATACAGTAATTCGAATTCTGTAAGAGCTTCTCATTGGTTGGCAGAACCCAACCAATAAGAATAGGAGCGACAGTGACCCATTAAAATCTCTGCCGTACTGACCAAACAAATGCAAAGGTGGGACAGTTCAAAATACAGTAACAAGGCAGAAAAGATCTGATTGGTTGAAGTAGCAGGGGCTTGGCTACCCCGCCAATCAGAATAGGAGTTTACAGGGACCCATTCTAACCTTGGAGAAGTATTGGCCAATCAAATTAAAAGGCGGGACAGTTCAAAATACAGTAAAAATGTAGAAAAGAGCTGATTGGTTGAGCAAACGGGGGCTTGGCTATCCGGCAATCAGAGCGCGAGCTACTTTGCCCTTTAATCTATGGCCAGATCGGGCAATGAAATCTCGGCTCTCAGCACCGTGCGGCATGGAGTATGATTAAAAAAATCAGGTGTAAAAATATGGGTGTAACGAAAATAAATAAATAAATATTAATTCATTGAATTCATTTTAAATTTCTTTATTTTCGTTACCCCCCATATTACTGTTCATTTTAATACAGATCGGTACACTTAATGAGTTTTTATCATTTGTTTTCTCGGCCATGTACAGTTTTATTATAGATTCCCATTAAAAACCCATAAGAGCGTCACTCGCTCTCCCCCATTGGTCCAAATAACCGGCCCTTTTTTAACTGAGCCAATCACAAACAGAGCTCGCTCTGCATTTCTTTTCCCCATAGAACCTCTATGAGAAAGTAGCTCACCCGTGATTGGCAAAGCGGGACGAGCCCCTCTTCCTCCAACCAATCACAGTACTAGAATATTTCCCATAGACAGTAATAACTTTTAGGGCGCCCTTCTATCGTGCCCTTCTTTCTCCACTCAAAACAGACGCACTACATCTGATTGGTGGATTCAACCAATCAGCTCTTTTCTGCCTTTTTACTGTATTTTGAACTGTCCCGCCTTTTCATGTCATTGGTCAATACTACTCCATAGGTTATAATGGTTCACTGTCGCTCCTATTCTGATTGGTGGGTTTTCTGCCGACCAATGAGAAGAGATTAAAGAATTTGAATTACTGTATTTCCCGGCAATTTTTATATCGCAGTTCCTGATGTAGCGCCAGTCTCGGCGACAAACGCGTTGTTAGGGATTTGATTGATTTCTGTTTTTAGAACGTTTAAGCTCTTTTTCAGATCATATTTTACACCTAATAAAAACGATTATTTTTATCATACTCTGTGCCGCACGGCGCTGAGAGCCGAGATTGCATTGCCCCGATCTGGCCATAGACTACAATGGGACAAAGTAGCTCGCGCTCTGTTTGGGCAAGTAGCCAAGCCCCCGCTAGCTCAACCAATTAGCTCTTTTCTGGCTTTTTTACTGTATTTTGAACTGTACCGCCTTTTCATTTGATTGGTCAATAGTTCTCCATAGGTTAGAATGGGTCACTGTCGCTCCTATTCTGATTGGCTGGTTTCTCCCGACCAATGAGAAGAGTTTAGAGAATTTGAATTACTGTATTTCCCGGCAACTTCCAATATCCAAATTCCTGATGTTGCGCCGTTCTTGATTTTTGGAAAGTGATTTTATTTATGTATTTTTTTAGATGGTTTGAGCTCTTTTTCAGATAATGTTTTACACCTAATAAAAACGATTTTTTGATTCATACTCTATGCCACACGGACATGTTTAATGATTTTTCGCTCATTTCCAGCCTGTCTCAATTCGGAATACATGTTAGGCGTAGTCCCTTCTGCGCCTAAGTCCCGCACTGCGCCCCACACACTGGCGAGGCGCAGGGAGCTTTTCACGGCATGTATGAGCGCACCTCCTCGGAAGGCGAATCTTAGGCGCAGTCCCGCACTGCGCCTCACACACTGGCGAGGCAGACTTTACACCCGCATGTATGAGCGCACCTCGGGCGCCTACATACATGACACAATCTCCAAAAAATTGGGAATCTCGCAAGAGAACAAAGAGTGACTTTTGATCACTATATTTACTATTTTGCCATAGGCAAACTTAAACTCTATCAGTTCTCTATCTATTAAACACTAAAACGTAACTTTTATTATATCTAACTCTTAACCTCTATACACACTATTTAAAAACCTTGATCTCTAACCTCATCATTTAAAACCCCTTTTTGCTTCTGAAAAAGGGAATAACTCCCTTTCTATTATCAAGTCTGGTGGAACCCACCTACTAAACAGGGGAGCCTTATACTACAGCAAAGTACTAGCTCCAGTAAGGGATCCCAAGCCAACTACCTTGGGCAGTCGTTCCCTAATCTCATAGACACAGAACAAATAAGGCCCCTTGTGACACCGTCTGCAGCAGGTGACACTTGTTTGACGAGGTGAGAGATCACAATTTTTAAAACGTCATGCCTACCTCGCCGACATGTTTCGCCAGCTAAACCTGGCTTTATCAAGGCTTAAGAGGCCCGATCACATGGGGTTCTGAGCTCACTTCCTTTTATATCATGTTAGGTAAAAACCCCATACAGGTGCTCACCAATTAGCCATCAGAGAATCCACATAAAACCCACTCCCCCTTCCGCGCGCACACTCATAACATGTCCTGCTGAAACTGCCACCATGCTCTCATGAGCCAAAACCTCAGTCAAATTCGCCATCTCCATAATGGGCTTGCCCCCCTTCTACCGTACTGCCCATGCCAATGCACTGCACCGACAGACAACCTCAGCCCTGACTGTGATGGGGCCTCCGTCTCACTTCTCTCATATTATTGCAAACTGCTCCCCTCACCTAGAATGAACTAAGCAGACTAAGGTGTCACATTACACAGCACACTGCCATCTTTATCAATTCCCATAAGCCCCTTCTCTTCAATATCCAATATGCACATTCACTGGGAACACAAACTCCACTGTACAACAGACCACCGTCATACTATCTTCCCACAAAGCACTTCTCCTGTATATGCAATATGCACATTCATTCCAACAGAGCTGCAGGCCCCATCAAACTACATAGTACTGTCTCAAGACTATATCCATAAACCACCTCTCTTTTACAATTTTAATATTCATTTTTAAATTTTAATAATGCTGTGGGCTCTATGGCTAGCCCTCCCTCCCACGTTTGACCCCAACTCCCCATTGAAGATTCTCTCCTACAGCTCACAGCTAGCCACTCAATCCACCACGCTACAATGGGAGCGTGCAAAAACATGAGAGCATGCAAGAACTCCAGTATCTTCAAATGCCATTGCATCTAGTTGCAACAGTTGTTAACAGAGAGAGAACTGATAGAGTTTAAGTTTGCCTATGGCAAAATAGTAAATATACCGACATACATGAGGCGCAGCTTTCACGTTCGAGCGCTCGAAAACTTGCACTCCAACATGGTGAGCTTCATACATGTCGCCCATGGTCTTTGTAGCGAGGAAACGCCTTCAAGTGTTATGTGCTCTAACAAACAAAGGAAACTAAGGGTATGTTAACACAGCGTACTGCAAGTGTATAGGGGGAGCGTTCTGTGCGCGTCGCTCTACACCTGCTGCTTCAGAAGTACATACTGGCCAGCACGTACTTTTGAAGCGCTCCCACTAACATGTCACTTGTTTCTCCCGGCGCGTATTGTGTGCCAGGGAAAACAACAGGTAATCATAGCTCTCAATGAGAGCTATGAATTACCGTATTTACGGGGCATACTTTAGCGCAATTACGCGCCGAATTATGCCCTGCAAATACACTGTGTGAGCATACTCTAATTACTTTAGTTTACTTAAAGGGGTTGTGTCGCTACAATGATTGGGTGTTAATTAAAAGATCCTTAAAAAACAAGCAGCTTTGCAATATATGTTCATTACAAAAGTCCTACTGATTTGAGTAAGCCCTGTTATAGGAGTACATCAGCTTCTCAATCTCTATAGCAGCTGACCTGTTGATCCTTATCTCACTGGCTGTCCGGTCTGTATGACTCATCAGCCTCTGAATACAGGTCAGAGCAGAGAGGCCCCCCCCTCCCCCTCCACAGAATGCTTCTGTAGTGGAGGGAGGGGGAGGTCTGTGGCTTCTGTGGCCCTGCTGCCTGGATTAACCCTGTGTGTGCCTGCTTCCTCCTGCTCTCTACACAGATAGATGTGACAGCAGTGACCCCGTGTGTTACTATAATCATGATGTGTCTGTGGAGCTGTAACTATAAATAATACTATTTCAGATTTAGGGGGCATGTGAAGGGTTTTATGCTCTGGGTTTTACTAGTGAACACATCCTGAGTATAGTAACACTTCACAGCTGCCCTGTGTCCCGTTCTGACAGGGCTGTTTGTTGCTGAGATGTGCAGGTTTGTATGCTAACAGGGGGTATAGGAACACTTGCTCCACACTCATAGATCAGCCCTCTCCTGTCTCCTGACTGTGGAGACGAGCAGCAAGAGCTGCAGCAGACCTAGGCAGGCACACACAGGGTTAACTCTGGCAGCAAACCCCCCCCCCTGTATAGAAGTTATGGAGGAGAGCTTTCTGTGTGCTGAGGGGAGGGGGGGAAGAGGGAGGAGACGAGGCAGACAAGAAGCCCGCCCCTCAAATCAACTGCCAGGCTTACTGACTTAGGCTGAGAGCTTGTAATGAGACAACTCCGGTCAGCTTTGAATCTACTTTGAACTTTAGATAAACATCTCCTGCTCTCATGACGGAGTAATTAGCAGACCTTTGAATACGGAGCTGATATGCTAGTCACTCACAGCCAGAGAAGGAAGAGAAAGGATGCATGAATGGAAGCAGCTTTTGGCTTCGTGAAACAGCGTGGTGAGACAACCCTTTGAATACACTGTGTGAACATTCCCCTAGTCTTGTGAAACTCTATATATTTGCAATTATGTTCTTGAAACATGTAAGATTAACAAGCATTTCAGATAATCAAAATGTTAGATAAAAGGAATTTCATTTGATAGAGTAAGCGGAGTCATATTCAAAGTTGAGTTACATAATTATGGCCCCTTTCTATTATCAACTCTGGCAGCACATAGCTTATAAAGAATATTGCATGTCATATGCCGGCTTGGTGGGTATATAAGACGTGTGAAAGGCTGTTTGCACACATATCCCTCGCTGCGGGCACAGGTAGAAAGGGCAATTTATTACAGTTGCAAAAAGGGAGTATAATTTGCTTTCGGCCCAGGATGGCAGTATTTTTGAAACTGTGCAAAGGTTGCACTGATCACGTGCTGCTGTAGTGAAAGTATATCTTGAGTTGACAAATGGCATCATTGCGAATAAGTGAAGTGAAAAATGCGGGGCACTACATGCCATTGATGTGAGAGGTGAATGATGGCTATGAAGGTGTGTGAGGGCTACAGTGGAGCAGCTTACTGTCAAAATGAACCAGAGGGCTACTGTACATGTGTCTAAAACAACAACAATTCAGTGAACCCTACAGCGTACGGGACTCTGAAGTAGATATGTGGTCACTGTACCTCTGCTAATTGCTACTTCATTCAACGGATGGATGTTGGGGTGTCAAACAGGAAACTTCTGAGAACAGACACTCTGCAACCATCGCTGAAAGAACACATGTTGGTGGTGGCTGTGCTATGGTCTGTGGAATGTTTTGGTGGCATTTTCTGGGCCCACTGAGCCATGAGGAAGACATTCTCAATGAATCGGAGTATGAATTCATGTTTGCAGATCAAGTAAACCTACACCCATACATTCTTAGTATCTTTCAACAAGACAAGGCAGCAAGTTACACGGCTAAAAAATGTCCGACATTGGTTTGACGAGCATGACTAAGACTTCCAAGTACAACCTCCCAAATTCCCAGAACTTAAACCCAATTCAGAATCTTTGGGACCATTATGATAGTTGTGTTCCCTCTATGGATCCTCCCCCACGCACAATAAAGCAGCTGTGGGCTGTAGTATGCACAGCTCCAGATACCGGTGACAATCAACCAGGACTTTACCGAGTCACTCCAGCCCATCTAGCTGTTGTCTGTGCTGTATATGGCGGTTACTCTGGGTACTAACTGGGGGTCCTAATAATGTGACTCACCTGTGTATATGCACACTAACAACATGTGAGCTGATAAACATACTCACTACATACATATATTTACAGGAAACTTTATTTTTGCCTCTCTCTCTTCTTTGTGCCAATTTATTTGTCAGTATCGGATGATGTCTACATTGTAGCCCCCTAATATAGCAAGTTTTTAAAATATAGATAAAATTCACTGATCTGGTACCATCGCTACTCCAGCAATGCCTGACATGAAGGTGTGAAAAATGAAGGATGGTGCCAACATAAGATCAACAACTCTGAAATCTTTTTCTAGATACCTGAAAAATCCAGCAATCTAGCATCACATTAGTCATGTGGACGCTAAGGTATTGCAACTTTGCATTATTTCTAATAAAGTACAATAACAAATCAGCATAACTTACAGGTAAATTTCCTCAAGATTATTTGATATAGTCAAACGTTCTTCACCCCGAAGCCATGGAGCACTATATGGGAACACACAATACATCAAGTTATATATAAAGGCTAAAGGTAAAGCATGTGAATATCAAGGTGTTCTCGTAATGTGAACATATCATACTCTCTGCATTATTCACAAACTAAAAGGTATAACTAATAAAAGAAAACTATTCACCAAAATCATGCTGCCCTAAAAGTGGCTCCACGAACATACTATTATTTATTTCAGAGCACCAGTTATCCCAGGGCGCTGTACATTTGAGGAGAGTTACACACGTAACAAATGTCAAAGAAATGCAATGGTGATGATAAATGACTAACAACTATTACAGAGAGAGAGGACCCTGCCCGCAAGGGCTTACAATCTACAAGGAAGGGGGAAAGAGACAGAAGGTGCGGGGCAGACATGTTTGTGTAGGGTGTAGTGACAGCGGGGTTATTGTACAGTGAAGGAATAAGTATTCATCACATTTGTGAATTTTGTAAGTATTTGCCCACTGATAAGCATGAAACAGTCTATAATTTTAAGGGTAGGTTCATTTTAACATTGAGAGATAGAATATCCTAAATAAAATCCAGAAAATCACATTGTATAAATTATATAAGTTTATTTGCATTTTGCAGTAAAAAATAAGTATTTGATCCCTCTGGAAAACAAGACTTAGTACTTGGTGGCAAAACCTTTGTTGGCAAGCACAGCAGAGACGCTTTTTATAGTTGATGAAGAGGTTTGCGCACATGTCAGGAGGAATTTTGGTCCACTCCTCTTTGCAGATCTCATTAAGATTTTGAGGCTGTCGCTTTGCAACTTGGAGATTCAACTCCCTGCATAAGTTTTCTATGGGATTAAGGTCTGGAGACTGGCTAAGCCACTCCATGACCTCAATGTGCTTCTTTTTGAGCCACTCCTTTGTTGCCTTGGCTGTATGTTTTGGGTCATTGTCTTGCTGGAAGATCCAGCCACGACCCATTTTTAATGTCCTGACAGAGGGAAGGGTGTTGTCATTCAGGATTTTACTGTACATGGCTCCATCCATTCTCCCATTGATGCGGTGAAGTAGTCCTGTGCCCTTAGCAGAGAAACACCCCCAAAACATAACGTTCCCACCTCCATGCTTGACAGTGGGGACGGTGTTCTTTGGGTCATAGGTAGCATTTCTCTTCCTCCAAACACGGTTTAGTTAATGCCAGAGAGCTCAATTTTTGCCTCATCTGACCACAGCACCTTCTCCTAATCACTCACAGAATCATCCAGGTGTTCATAGGCAAACTTCAGATTGGGCTACACATGTGCCTTCTTGAGCAGGGGGACCTTGTGGGCACTGCAGGATTTTAAACCATTACGGCATAATGACAATCCTGAAGACATGGGTTTTCAGGTTGCTCTTGAGGCTTGTAAAAGTGGAGGAGAGTCTGATGTGTTGGGGCAGAGTATGGGGGGAAATCCCGACCGGTATTTGCTCTGTTTCTGGCACGCAGGGGGGCGGCTTTTCAACACGGTTTGCAGAGAAAAACCCTCCCCCCTTCGTACAGACATGTTCATGTTCCGCCCGCAAACCGGGCCAAAGAATGAACATGTTCAATGTTTTTCGGACCACCGTCTGTCTCAAAAACCATCTGGATTGGAACTTCCATTAAGGTCCGTGTTAAAGTTTGACAGCTGGTTTACAGACAGCTTTTAAAACCCAAAAACCATCTGTAAAACCAGCTGAAAAACCAGCTGAAAAACCTGACCGTGGGGGTATGCCCTCACAGTCCATCACAGATATTGTCTTCTCTCCCCGTGTACAACCTTCCAATGATCCCAAGAGATGTGATACATGAAGTTCATGATTTTTCACCCCCTTAACAGTCAGAGAGGATATGTTGTTTCCGATTGTCACATTTTTTTTGATCAGTGGGAATCTAGGTACCCTGTCCCTCTCTGAGCACTAAAATGAAGGGGCAGAAACTTTTAGCTGGGCACTGTGCCTCTGTTTCTGCTTAACTGTCCTTTGGAAACCCATGCACGCATTGTGAAGATTCATAGAAAGTCTCAGACTTTCCATGATCAAAACAAGGTTGCACAGAGCTCAGCACTTTTGCCCTTTGATTTTAGCAATCAGTTGGGATCCAAGCACTTGAACCCCAACCAATCAAAACTCTGCAAGGTTTGTAAAAACAATCGCCATATGTCGACTCAAATGCTTACAATAATTTTGTGAGGCTAAAGAGGTTTCCTTGTGTACCTTAATCAGTCACACAAAACAAAACAAAAACAGTCCAGCGGAGAACATTCTCAAGGGTGAAAAAATGGTTCCAAAAATTTATTTATGAAAGGCGATTAAAAGATCCACATAGAATCATGCAAGTCGCATCGAGACCGACGCGTTTCCGTGTAGCAGCACCTTATTCATGGCATAGCAAAACACATATACAATGCAATTTAAATACCCTGATAACGGGTCATGTGATCTCTCATGTGATGAGAGGAAATGCTGTAAACCAATAAAACATAAACATACACAGCTTTAAAAACATAGATCAAATGTGTTGGATGCAACTGCAATGGTAACATGATGGATAATTAATAGTGGCAAATAAGACCATACCATCTATTTCAACCGCAAGAGAATCTGGTGCCAAGTGTAAAGATCCACCAGGCCTCCCTTGCAAGCAACTTCCTCCTATGATCGCCACCTCTCCCAGGTCTACTAACCCGTTCTATACCTGAAACGAGAAGTGGGTAACGTCTCCTGCATGTGCGTCCTGAAAGTGTCTTGACGCCATGGAGGTACCTACACTCAAAGGTTTTTTGGCATCCGACAGATGTCTGCGGATGCGGGACTTTAGGGAGAATGTTGTGCAGCCAACATATTGTTTTTGACATACTGTACAGATAATTAAGTATACTACAAAGCGAGTGTTACAATTGATGTAGCTATTCATTTTAAAATCTTTGTTATATGACACCGAATGGAATTCCTTAGATATAATAGCATGGCTACACGTGATGCACCTAGAATGTCCGCATTTGTACAAGCCAGGTTTTATTAAGATGATCTCGATTAGAAGGGGGGAAACGAATAGGGATGGAACAATTTATTTTTATTCTAATAAGTTCTCCGTACGGGATGGCATTAACAACATGCTTTGGATGATGTGACTTAGCATGTAAAAGGGTGTTACGAGAGGTGGATTTTCTAAACGGCAAGACCTCCACTTTGTCATTTTGACCTACCAGTGTAATGTCCAAAAAATTAACACTATCCTTTTGCCATTCTGTAGTAAAAACCAAGTTCATGCTGTTAGCATTAATATATTGTGTGAACTCTAAGGCTTGGGTATGAGTGCCCCCCCACACCAGGAGCAGGTCGTCAATATAGCGACCATACCACCTGATGTGGGGGGAAAAAACACAGGTAGAAGAGAACAGGTACCTCTCCTCCCAGGCAGACATAAAAATGTTTGCCAAGGAAGGAGAGAACCTGGCCCCCATAGAGGCACCACAGCGCTGTAAGTAGAAATCCCCATCAAAGCTAAAATAATTGTGACTGAGTAAAAACTCCGTACACAATATAACAAAATGAATAAAAGTATATGAGTCAAAAACAATATGTTGGCTGCACAACATGCTCCCTAAAGTCCCGCATCCGCAGACATCTGTCGGATGCCAAAAAACCTTTGAGTGTAGGTATCTCCATGGCGTCAAGACACTTTCAGGACGCATATGCAATAGACGTTACCAACTTCTCATTTCAGGGTATAGAACGAGTTAGTAGACCTGAGAGAGGTGGCGATCATAGGAGGAAGTTGCTTGCAAGGGAGGCCTAGTGGATCTTTACACTTGGCACCAGATTCCCTTGCGGTTGAAATAGACGGTATGGTCTTATTTGCCACTATTAATTATCCATCATGTTACCATTGCAGTTGCATCCAACACATTTGATCTATGTTTTTAAAGCTATGTATGTTTATGTTTTATTTGTTTATTTGTTCATTTCCCTCTCATCACATGAGAGATCACATGACCCGTTATCAGGGTATTTAAATTGCATTGCATATGTGTTTTGCTATGCCATGAATAAGGTGCTGCTGCACCGAAACGCTTCGGTCTCGATGCGACTTGCATGATTCTATGTGGATCTTTTAATCGCCTTTCATAAGTAAATTTTTGGAACCATTTTTTTCACCTCTGAGAATGTTCTCCGCTGGACTGTTTTTGTTTTGTTTTGTGTTGTTGCCTCCTTGCTGATGATCTGCTTCTCATCGAGTCCGGGCGTTGTTCATTTCTCCTTCACAATCGACCAGGTGAGCTGACTACCGTTTTGTTTTTTGCCAGTTAATCAGTCACACAGGTAGAGGAGAGGTGCACATATTAGACCCCTGCTCTCGTCAAACCCTTCCTCAATGTTCCTCAAAAAACATAATGGTTGAGAGAATTGTATTCTACTGTTTTGTATGACAATATATCAGTTTTAAATTTTAACATTTTTAACATGCATGCCTGATCTAAGCAAGGGGTAAGAAATCAGGAGAACTTACTTTAGCTGGTAGAGGGGAGGCGCTGCAGCTGGGTATTCTGGAGGCAGTACCACCTACCAAAAAAACCCATATATTTAGTAAAGGTAGAGGAGCCTATACCACTTCTGTCTGAACCTGTACACCTGAGGTGGCATCTGGTGATGGACTCCATTTAGAAAGTAAAATAACACATTTTCATTCAGCTACCTGTAAACAAAGCGTCCACTCAGGATGATCCAAAGAGTTGACGACTTTAATGCAAAATATTCTTGCAGCTTCATCTATTACACACCAGTCATCCCCATAGATTGAAGAGAGGGCTTCAATTTCATCAATCTAAAAGAAACATATATAAACTTAAATAATAACAAGTACACAACCAAGAAACAAAAAAGGGGATTTCTAATTATAATTATAAAGGGGAGAAGTCTTCCGATCTCTGTTTATTTTACCCTTCGATTGCTGGGTTCTAAAACGGGTCAAAGGGGACTTCCATTGACCAGATCGGTCAGGATTTCCCATTGCTGACTGGAGCCTACAGAAACGTTCTAGAATAGCTCCAGGGTTGTCTGTACAGTAAGCTTCCTTTTGGAGTACACTGTGTGTTGCCTTACAGAACCCGGTGTCATGCTATCACAGTGTATAATGTACTAGCATACAGGAGTATACTAATACAATATAAGTGTATAATAAAGTTTAAACATAGTTGTCCCTCAATGAATTAAAAAAAAACAACAAGTTAATATAAGATAATAAATAATAAAATAAATAAATATTTAAAATAAAAAATTATTATAAATACATAACATAAAAAAACCTACACATATCAGGGATCCACACAACCGAAATTATACGCAACATTAATTTAACAGGTTATTTACTGTGAAATGTGAATGTTGTAAACAATTTGCAGAAAAACTATTTTTTAAAAATTCAATGAAAACAATGTAAACAAATGACGCCGTAATTTATATGTATCTTCAAACTATGCTGAACAAAAATATAACTTAAAATAAGACCTCACATACCTGCGTCACTGACAAAAAACAAAAACGACTACTGAAATGCAGAGGTATTGCCGAACTTAGAAGAAATTGTGTAACATAATTTGGGGCGATTTGTTTTCCAGGATTCCTTGTAAAAATGAAACATTTTCAGCTAAAATTGCAGATTGTAGGAAAAAAATTATTGTTTTCATTTTCAGAGCCTAATGCTAAAAAAGTTTGTGAAACACCCATGGGGTCGATATACTCAATGCACCCCTGGATATATTGCTTAACGGGTGTAGTTTCCAATATGGGGTCTTTTTAGCGGTGTTTATTAAGTTTCAGCCCCTTAGGGTGTCCGCAAACCTGAAATGGCGCCTAAATAAAATTGTATTGAAAATGAGACCACAAAGTCCGGTAGGTGCTCCTCTTATTCTGGGGCTTCTGATTGAGCCAAGTAGAGCACCATGGGCAGAATCTGGGGAATTGATATTGAGTTTCATTTACGGTTTTCATTTACTGCTGTTTGGGCGCAGGGCAGGGCATACAAGGGAGGTAGCGCGATTTGGCTTTTGGAACACAGATTTTAGTAGGGCCATATTGCATCTGCAAAGCCTCCAAAGTAGCAGAACAAGTGAAACCTTCTCAGAAGTTAGTTGCCCCAATACCCCATGGATCTCATCATATACTGTATTGTGCATTTGGAGTGCACATGTGCTCCATAGTTTTTTTTAGCATTGGGCCATGAAAATGGGGGTGGGGTGGATGTGCTCGGTTTTGCCATTGTTTTAAGGGCTTCATCTTTACAGCATTCGCCGTGCGGGATAAATGATAAGATAACTTTACTATGTGGTCGATACAATTACAATGTTATAAATTTTATATAGGTTTTTATGTTTTACTACTTTTACACAATAGAAATGTGTTTATAAAAAAAATTGCGTTTTTAGGTCGTCCTAGTCTGACAGACATAACTTTTCTATTTTTCTGTGTACGGAGATGTGTACAGACTTGGTTTTTGCGGGATGATTCGATGTTTTCATTGGTATCATTTTTGGGGGGACAAGGCTTTTTGATCGCTTTTAAATCCATTTTTTGGAAGGCAGGGTGAATAAAATACTACAATTCTAGTAGTGTTTTTTATTTTCAACAGTGCTCACTGTGAAGTATACAAGACAAGTTAGTTTTACTCTGTGGGTCGATATGATTATGGCGATACCTAATTTATATAGTTTTTTTATGCTAAAGTGCTTTAAAAAAAAGTATTAGTAAAAGTATTATGCATCACTATCTTCTGAGAGCCAAGACTTTTTTATTTTTCCATATACAGAGCTATATAAGGGCAATTCTGTGACTGTTTTTTTTTTTTGTTATGGGTTCACTGTGCAGGTTAAATATCACTTATAGCCTATATCGTTACGCACGCGGCAATACCAAATATGCCTACTTTATTTATTTTGATCTTTTTTGGGGTGCTTGGCGTTTGAAAAGGGGAAAAATCCAGTGTACGTGTTTTATTTTATTTTTTGTTTTACTGTTTTTCTACTGTTTCTCCGGCAGAACATGACCACAAATTACCACTACATAGTGACTGATAATACCCCTACACTATTACTGATCAATATAGAAGAACCAATAGTGCCACCATATACCGTAGTGACCATATAGTGGTAGACATCAGTGTACCCAGGCACTGCAGACTGTATATTACCTCCATACAGTCACCATATAGTGGTAGATACCAGTGTACACAGGCTCTGCAGACATAAGTGATTACAGTGCAGTTACATCTTGTGACTCAAAGGTGAAGTTAATCTGGCGAGTCGTTGACTTTCCCTTTTTTTCTGCATCATGGTGACCGCTTCTGGCCACCACTCATCCCTGCAGATTGAGACACAAATGTCTTAGAATACTCACTTTTCCAGCACCTCACTCGATACCCCCCACCTCTGTACAAACATCCCAAGGGTGGAAGAGCGAGTATAGGCCATAACTTACAGGCCCAGTCTCCTAAAGGGGAGGAACAGAGGATTCATCCCCTGGAGACTGTGTTACAGCAATGGCCTGTATACATCAGAATCATATTGCCAAGTAGGTAGACCCCATTAGATAGGTTGGTAGGCTCTAGATAGGTAGGTTGGTAGACTCCAGGTAGGTAGGTAAACAGTACATAGGCCCCAGGTAGGGCAGGACATAGGTCTCAGGTAGGTAGATTGGCCCTAGGTAGGCAGTAGTTAGGCCCCAGTTAGGTAAGCAGCCCTAAGGTAAGTAGGCTGTAGGTAAGCCCCAGGTAGCTAACTAGGCAGTAGGTGGACCACAGGTAACTAGGCTATAGGAGGGGCCCACAAAGGTAGGTAGGTAAACAGGCTATAGGGGGCACCAAATAGGCAGGCAGGTTTTAGCTAGGCTATATGGGGTCAATTTAGTCAGGCAGAGTTTAGATGGGAGGGCCCCAGATAGGCAAGGTTTAGGTAGGCTATAGGGTCCCCATATAGGCAGGCAGGGTTTAGGTAGCTATAGGGCCCCATATACACAGTCAGGCAGGGTTTAGGTAGAGTATCAGGCCCCATGTAGGCAGGCAGAGTTTAGGTAGCTATAGCGCTCCATATAGATAGGCAGGCAGGGTATAGGGGCTATATAGGTAGGAAGCAGGGCTTTGGAGTCGGAGTCGTGGAGTCTGAGTCGGTGCCTATTTTGCAGGAGTCGGAGTCGTCATAAAAGGGACCGACTCCCAAAATATATAATTAGTTGGTCCAGTTAGTTTGATGCAAAGAGCAAGAGGCATTGGGTCCGGCCAGTGCTCCTGCTCCAATATCTTCAACCTCATCACATCAGGAGTGTAATTGATGACATGGAGCAGGCAAAGCGCTGCCTCAGGGGAGAAGATTCTGCTCCCATGGCAAACAGATTTCAACAAAATTTGTCACCTGCTTTCAAAGAAGAAGAAGATCAACTATTCATCAAAACTGACTGTGGCTGAGGCAATTCCTTTATACCCTGACATTGTTAGAGATGTTGCCCCTGTGGTCACCGCTTTGCCCCCAAGTTAGTGTAGAGAGGCCGTTCTCTAGCCTGGAAAAAAATGAGATCAGATGTAGGTCATGTATGCAGGATCGATGGAGGCAATACTATTTCTCAGAACAATTCAGAGACTCCACAAATGTTCCTGAGTTTTGCATATTTACAAATTTTTTTGTGTTCTAAAGTCATACCCAATAAATATATTTTACATGACAAACAAAAGGTTAACAATGTTTTGAACTTGTGACTTTTTAGGCTCCATATCTCACCCTCTACTACAGCTTTGTACATGGGGCTACTTTTAAAATTTTATTATACAGTCATCTTACACACATAAATGTGACTTTCAAAGTATTTAGCATTGCTTAGTCTGCAGATTCTTTCCTGTTACTGTTTTGCTCCCAAAAATCAAAATGTTAATTTTATTATTTTGTTAGTATTGGGAAATCCACCTTTGGGTTTTTAGCTCTGTTGAATCCTTCTGGGCTCTGGATCAAATTCAAGCAGGTCTTGACCAAAATCTGATCCAGATCTCTTCTACAATTCCCAAAGTTGGTGCAGACTGGACTTGGATACAAAAACAGCTTTTTTTTCAACTCTACTCACAAGTGTTCAAAAGATAAAAAAATGTTACCATTGCTTCAGTGTTTTTCTACCTAAATAGCTTGATTATTTATCATAAGGTGATAAACAGCCGATGTCAAAAATTTCACAATAAAGTTATCACTTAAACATGGCCGTGTATGAGGGAGTCAGGAGTTGGAATCGGAGGTTTGGGAAATTGAGGAGTCGGTGTCAGGGTCGGAGTCGGGGCTTTGGCTTGCCGACTCCACAGCCCTGGTAGGAAGGCAGGATTTAGGTAGCTAAAGGGATCCATATAGGTAGGCAGGGCTTATGGTAGGCTATAGGAGCCATATACATAGGCAAGCAGGGCTTTGGGTAGTCTAAAAGGGCCTTATTAAAGGCAGGCAGGGCTTAGGTAGTCTATAGGGGCCATAATATGTAGGCAGCAGGGCTTAGGTATCAAAGGGGGCCATATATGTAGCAAGTAGGGAAAGGGGGTTTAGGCTTTTGGGGGCCCTATATATACCCGGGAAAGGGTTTTGGAAAGGCACAGGGGCCTAAAAAATATATTATATATATATATATTAATTTTATAAAATAATATATTTATTTATATATGGGGGCCACATTTTGTAAAGAAAAGGGAGCATAGGGTGGGCAATAGGGGCCCCCATAGCGGGAAAGGGGTTCAGTAATTTTAAAAAAAAGTAAGTTTTTAAACTTACCTACCCCCGGCCTTTCAAGCTCAGCTCCGGAGATCTGTGGTTGGCGCGATGTTTATGACGTCAGCGCGGCCACATCAGCCGTGGGCCGACGCCTGCTAGGCTTGAGGCCTAGCAGGCAGAAATTTGGGAGGGGTAAAAGTGTGGAGGCGCTCTTCTCTGCTAAAAAACCCCCCAGTCCCGCCCGGAACGCTCAGACCAAAAGGGCCCGGGGGTTAAAAGGCAGGGTTCGCTGGGGCCCCGCAGCTCCGCCCCCCCCAGCAAATGGGAAAAAAAATTGGGGTTTTTTTCACTGCCGGCGGGGGGGCAGGAGGGCCCAACTACCGTTTAGCAGACATGCCAGGCAAACAGCCCCCGGGGGGCAAGGCAGCTGCTACAAACCTTTCCCCTTTTGTTACGGCCCCCCAGCTATACGATTTTTGGGGGTTAAGAGGAGGCTCCCTCCCCCCCCTTTCCCCCTTTGCTTGGGTGCAATTGCGATTGATCGGGAAGGGTAAGGGGTTTTTAAATTTTCCCTTTTTTTTAAAAAAATCCTTACTTGGTTTTTTTTTTATTTTGAGGGGAAAATTTTTTAAAAAAAATGTTTTTTTTTTTTTTAACAGCAAAAAATTTGGGGCTAGAATAAGTTTATAATTGTGTTTACTTTTTTCCCTCATGAAAAGTTTAAAAATACAGGGATACAAAGTTTTTTAGGGCGTAGGGGCCAGCGCTATTAAAAATTTTCAGGGTTGGGCTACTAGTGTTTATTTTAATAATATTTTATTGTGTGTGGCTTTTTTTGTTACTTTGTTTTACATATTGCGTCAACCATAAAGTAAAAAAAAAAACAAAAAAACAAAAAAAAAACAGGGTGTGTTTATATAAATTTTTTATGATTCCTACTATAAAATGGATTTGGGTTTTTAAAAATCATTTCCAGCACAATTTCACACCCCTTTTGGGAGGGTTCACATGGTGATTCCCCCCGTTTAAATTTATGGTTTAATTGATGGACAAAAGGGGTCTTCCTTTAACCAATATGTAACTAGTAAAAGGGGGGGGGCAGCCCGCCGGCCCCCCTAGACTTTTTTTATCCCGGGGGCGTTTTCCTTCTGGGATAATGTGCATGTCAAATTTTCCCCTTGCGTATTTTTGCCCCCGGGGAGAGGGGAAAAAGGGAAACCATGACACTTTGAGAAAATGGGGATTACCCTAATGGCTGGGAGGGATTTTGCCGTATTTGCAGCAGAAAGGGGCGCCTTTTCGGACTAAAAACCTCCCAAAAAACACCTGTGAAACATAGCCTTACTTAATGCAAATGATAACACCCCGCAAACTCAGGGCCCGTCCCGGCGGGGCCAAACCCTTAAAAAACAGTGTTGGGGGGCAAAAAGCCTACAAAGGCTTCCCGCCTGTCTGTGTATATTTTTAAACTAATTTCAAAACAATCAGGGAAAGGGAGGACAGTATAAACCAATTTCCCGTCTTCTTAAATGGAGAGCCAGCTATAGCTGATTGCCGGCTGTCCACCAGCGCAGCTGTACAATAAGGACGTCCTAGAGCATATTTTTGCAGGGTAATCACACAAAAAAAGATTTTCAGCGCAAAAATTGCGTTTATTTTTTCCCCCGTCGAAAAATTTTCCCCGCAGAAACAATGGGGACATGGGCGCTGAAAAGTCCCAAAACAGATTTTCTTTCCTCCAATTTCCATTAATGGTCGGGGTGAGACGCCTCCAAAAAAAAAAAATCCCAAACCCCTTTAAAATAACAAGTAAAATCCCGCCTTGTCTAACCAAGAGGCTAATTTTTTTTTCAAATTTGAAACAAAAGGGGGGGCGGTTTTTTTTTTTGTCATTTTGATGCTTTTTTTGGGGGATTATGCACCTAATCCGCCTCCAAAAAAGCATAAAAAACGCCGTGTGCACAGATCCCTAAACTGCCACTGCCCAGATGTTTGTAGTCAAATAGTTTAAGATAAAAAACAGATGTCAAGCGCTTGCTGGAAACACTGTAGGCAGTGATATGTTGCGGTTTTAAAGAAAACGGTTAAAGTTAAAGGGTTTTGAAATTTATGTTTAACCTGGCCCAACCTTGTCACCCACTGAGCAGAACAGAAATCGCACACGACTCAATACAGGAGAAACTCCTATGAGGATTGTAGTCAGATAGAGGGTTTGACCCCCGTGTGGGGAAAAACAGCCTTATACGCGCACCGAAAGGGAAATGTGATCATATGGATCGCACGCTTATAGTGCACTCTGCCCGCCCCCCATCCCACCGGCGCCCCGTTTCCCACTTTACCCTTTAAATCCGAAGGGGTTTCCTCTTCCGTGTCAGCCATGGAGCTCGCCGGCTTCCTGTGACAGTGCGGCGGCCTCACCACTAGGGGCGCGTCACTAGGTTTCAGCCTGTGTCATCAGACATGGATCTATACGGGCAGGAGGCTACAGTCGATAAGGGATCCCCGGTATTCAAAGCCGTAGGGTCAGCGAGCTCCCTAATATTTCTGGGCTATTTCCAGTACCACGCATGCGCGCCTAGCTTTCTTCCACGTCTAATGTGATTAGGACATAGCACACCGCGCTTGTAGGGTCTGTGCTTCTGCAGCTCCTGATATGTAGAAAGCTCCTAATGTTATTACTGACCATATACTTTGCTGATACAGATTATAATTACACCGCCGAGCCACATTATTATGACCACTCCCTACTTTCACATTTGGTAGATTATGAAGGGAGTTACAGGTTGGGGGCTGGCTTGGTGGATATGGAAAGTGTGAGATAGGCTGTCTGCTCATATTCCTCATTGTGGTCAGGTAAAATCCGAGTTGCCAAAAGGAACGATGGTGAAAGTGTATTGTGAGTGGACAAATGGCTCAATTGTGACTAAATGATGAGGAGACTGCAGTGCTATTATATATGAAAGGTGAATGTCGGCTACAATGGTGCATGAGGGCGGACGGCAGGGCCGCCAACATAAATTTCGGGGCCCCATACAGCTGAAGAATCTGGGTCCCCCTCCTCCCCTCAAACCCCGCCCCAGCAACCCGACCTCCCCATCCAAGCATGCCCACTGCCCCGCCCCCCAAAAGGCACATTGCCCTGTCGTCCGGGCGGGCGAGTGATAGGTAGGGGGTTGGACAGGTAGGGAGCTGGGTAGTATAGCCTGGAGGGCAAAAGGGACGGTTAAGTAGGCCAAAGGCGGGCTAGTAGGTAAAGGGGTTTGCCGGAGGGGCAGTTTTAGGTAAAGGGATTTTTAGCCTTTAAAGGGTGGGCAGTCTTGGTCAAAGGGTGGGGTTGGAGGGCCCGAGTGGCGTTTGTTTTGGGCCGGGGTGGGGAGTAGGTAGGTAAAGGTAGGGGCCCGGGGCAAAGGGGCAGCTAGGTAGGTAAGGGAGCCGGGGACGGGCAGGGGGGGAAAGGTAGGATTAGGGTGGCCGGGGCAGGGGTAGGTAGGTGGCCAGGAGGAGGGAGTTTAGGTGGCCAGGAGGAACGGGCAAGTTTAGGATTAGGTGGCCAGGCGGGCAGCGTTTCCCTCCCTCCTTCCCTCATACAACTGGGGGGAGAAGGTGGCCCCCCACACAGTTATGGCTGGAACGCTGCTGAGAGGAGCTCCCGGCTCAGCTGCGCTCCGGTCAGAAATCTACTTACATGAGCCCTGCTCGCGCTGTAGCCCGAGTCGAGACCTCCTCTCCCTGTCTCTGCCGCCGCCGCTGTGTGCTCAGCGGCGGGAAGCTGAACAATTTGAATTATTAGCATCCCGTCTACAGACAGAGGAGGAGGGCCCGGCTCCGGCTACAGCGCGCGCAGAGCTCATGTAAGTAGAAGATTTCTGACTGCAGCGCAGCTGTGCCGGGAGCGTGGGCCCCCTCCCAGCACCACCCCTACTGGACAGCCGGGTCGGGCACAATAATTTTTCTATATGTGGAGGCGGAGCGCAGCGGTGCAGGGAGCACGGGCCCCCTCCCACTTGCCGTCCGACCCTGGGCCCTATGTAGAGCGCGGCGCTCGGCTGTGCCATGCTCTACTGTGTGATGTATCATATATGAAATAAGCGGGCCTGCTTGAAGTGGGCCCCCTTATTTCTCCGGGCCCCATACAGGAGTACTGGCTATACCCCCTGTACGGAGGCCCTGGCAGACGGCCACTACAGTGGAGCAGCTCACCACCAAAATAAACTATGGGGCTACCAGACGTGGGTTTAGCACTACAGTTTAGTGAACCTTGCTACATATGGGGCTCTGAAGCAGACGGATGGTCACTGCGCCTCCACCAATGAAGCTGCATTAGCAGAAATGGCTTCAATTTCCACAGCATTACCAGAATTGGATCTCTGCTGATTGGCAAAGGATTGCCTTCTCTGATGAGCTTTCTGCTTCATCAAACAGATGGACATTGGTGTGTTGGATAATGAACATCAGAGAACAAACACCCTGCAGCCATTGCTGGAGAAACACAAAATGGTGCTGCCAGCATTAGGCCGCGTTTACACGGCACAGACCAATTACCGTTCAGGAAATCCCGAACGGTATTTTGTATTTTTTTGGCACGTAGAGGGCAGCTTTTTTCCATGGTTTGCAGATTCACACCCACATGTTCATGTTCTGCCCAAAAACCGAGCGACAGAATGAACATGTACTAAGTTTTTCGTTACAGCGGCAGTGTCAAAAAACGTCCGGCGGAAAATCCATGCAGTGGGGACTACTGCACAGATTTTCCATTAAAGTCAATGTAAAAGGTTGACAGTCGGTTTACAAACGGCTTTCAAATCCGAAAACCGTCTAAATCCTACTGAAAAGCTGTGCCATGAGCACAAGCCTTTATGGTCTGGGGAATATTTTCTTGGCATTCTCTGGGCCACTTATCTATATAGAAGGCACTCTCAACTGATTTGGGTATGAATGAAACTTTGCAGATCATGTACATCCATATATGCTAATTGTCTTCCCTGGGGTGAATGGGATCTTCCAGCAAGATACTGCGACATATCACACAGCTAAAAATGTCTGACATTGTTAAGAAGAGCATGACCAAGACTTCCAAGTACTACCCTGGTTCCATAATGCCTCAGACTTGAACCCAATTAAGCCATGCTGGCTGCATGGATCCTCCTGAATCACCTTGCAGAATTTGTGAGATGCAGTCAGCATGGCTCCAGATACCTGTGACAACCTACCAAGACATTAAGGCTGATGCTGGTAATAATGTGACTCAGTTGTGTATTCTGATATTGACAATCGTCTCCTAGTGGTGAGGTCAGTGCACTACCAAAGAAACTCCATGGTGGGGGCAGAAAACCAGGACTGAGGTGTTCACAACAGTTTTGTGAAGTGCACTTAAAGGGGTTTTGCCACAATCTTATTTCACACCTTCTGCATCCAGCTCTTCATCTCTGTGTGCTCAGAAGGGGGCGTGTGTGATTTGTTTGAATTGCATATCCTGTAACCCAGCAGGATGACATCACCAGGCCTTTTCTCTCTGTAGTCAAAGAATTGTATGTTTATGTATAGAATTGTAAGTAGCTACATTGTAGCTCAGGTAACATTTTTTGCTTCATAGCACAAGAGTCCTTGGTTCAAATCCCTGCAGGAACTTAACCTGTGGATTTTTTTTTTCTCTTTATCAATGCACAGACCTGATTGAGGTTTCTTTTTTTTATTTGCACTGTTTGACTTATTACTAACTAGTCCAAGGGACAGGAGTAGAGTGACAGCACCTGGGGTTTGAACACTCAGTAGCTACCTGAGAAGAGAGGTGATGTCTGAGCATGTGCAACCAGGACTGAGAAGTTCTCAGCCCTGGTCGTATCCCCTGGAGATGAGCTGTAAGCAATGGATCACTAAAGGAGCAGCTAAAACAAAAACGGTGCAGAATTTTTAATAATGATGAATGGTGAAAATGTTTATTATTTAATTTTCAAACTTCCGACGTCAACTTTACTTCGTGGCAAAACCCCTTTAAGGTGTAGACCAAGAAGGTGGACACAGTCTACAGTAGAACTAAAGCAGGTTTTACACTGATGAAGTATTGCAGCATGGTCGTTACAGTAACAAGAACAGGTGCACAATCTTGGATGCCACGAATCCTTATGTTAAAATTGATGTAACTGCACGCCATGTTCCTAGGTTACTTCCTGCTACGTGTTATACAGTTATGTCAGATGCTACAGGCTCAGCTGCTAAGCCTATTCTATCCTCAGTAGCCCTCTAGATGATGCAATAGTGACTACGGCATCTAGGTGGTTGCACAGAGGCACAGTGCTTCCTCTTTCAGCCCATCAGCACACTGTAAAGCGCTTAAAGGGCGCAGCTGCACTGACATAGCAACCAGGGTTCCTAAGGCCTTTATGCCTGCTGCGTATAAGAGATCCTGTTAGGTGCATTGGGGCGCATACTGTACACACTGCAATACATGGGGTGTTTTGGAAGCACACATAATGCCACCTACATGCATTATCCCCACGCATACAATACGATTGTATTGTATGCCTGAGAAGATGACGTGTAATTCATAGTTCTCTATGAGAGCAATAAATTACCGTAATTGCGGCACGCATTTCGCCACGTATAAAGTACAAATATGCGGTGAAAAACACTCCGCAATTACGCTGTGTGAACATACCCTTAGACTGTAAGTTAGCATGCAAATAAAAATTAAATTGTGGAGTGAAAATAAAATATAGTAAAGTGTAAAAAAAAAAAGTAATGAACAAAAATCACTAATTTACCAGTACAAATGCATTATCGCTATAAAAACAGATAGCCTCCCCATATCTGGTATCCCCCCATCTGTGACTATATGTATATACATACACACAATGGGGAAAATAAGTATTCGATACACTGACGATTTTGCAAGTTTTCCCACCTACAAAGAATGGACAGGTCTGTAATTTTTATTGTAGGTACACTTCAACTGTGAAAAAGAATGTAAAAAAATTCAAAAAAAGTACATTTTTAAATAATTAATTTGCATTTTATTGCATGAAATGAGTATTTGATACAATAGGAAAACAGATCTTAATATTTGGTACAGAAAGCTTTGTTTGCAATTACAGAGGTCAGAGGTTTCCTGTAGTCCATGACAAAGTTTGTACACACTGCAGAAGGGATTTTGGCCCACTCCTCCATACACATCTTCTCCAGATCAATCACCGAGTTTCAGCTAGCTCCAAAGATTTTTGATTGGCTGGGCAACTCCAGGACCTTGAAATGCTTCTTACAGAGCCACTCCTTAGTTGCCCTGGCTTTGTGTTTCAGGTCAACTGAGCCACAACCCATCCTAAGTGATCTTACTGAGTGAAGGAGGTTCTTGGCCAAAATCTCTCATACACAGTGTCGGACTGGGGTGCCCAGGGCCCAGAGGTGGAGTTGGCTCTAGGGGCCACCAGTTGAGCTGTTCCTGGGCCCACCAGTAGAGTTTATTTTAGTGGCGCACCCTACAGCTATTGTCAATGACTGTGCTTGCCTCCTATACTCTGCCTCTCACTTTCTGCCTCTCTTTCTATGCTTTTTTGCCTCCTCTGAGGATTTATATGTAGTTAAGAACAACTCCAAGTCTACAATGCTCAGGGGCCAAGCGGGGGTTTCCCCTATTCCCCTGTGGGCCAGTCCAAGCCTGTTCATATATGGCCCCTTCCATCCTCCCTTCAATACACTGCACTCGTCCTGTCCCCTTTGCAGAAAAGCACTCCCAAAGTATGATATTTCCACCCCCCATGCTTCACATTTGGGATGGTGTTCTTGGGGTTGTACTCATCCTTCTTCCTCCAAACATGGCGAGAGGAGTTCTATTTTGGTCTCCACTGACCACATGACCTTCTCCCATGCCTCCTCTGGATCATCCAGATCAGGCCCGGACTGCCCATAGGGCAAACCGGGCATTTGCCCGGCGGGCCGCTGGGGTCCGGGCCGCAGGGCTGGTTCGGATCGCCCGCCGAGGGGGCCGGTGTTTCTCCGCGGCGGGCCCCGAGTTCCGGCGCCGGCCTGTGGCGCGCTACAGGGGCCGCAATGGTCGCATTAGCGACCGGACCCCTGTGGCAGGGGGCCGACAGGCCCCCTTCGCCACACGGCTGCACGGTCGGGTCACCGACCCAGCCATGCAGCCATCACGGCCGCCGCCTGCACCGCGCGGTGCAAGCAGCAGCTGAGGCTGAACATCTGGGATCTTCTGTTCCCGTCTGTTCAGCTCCCAGGAGGCTCCGCGGCCCTGCAATCTGCTGCCGGCGGCCTCCAGGGAAGACAGAAGAGGAAGCAGAGACCTCAGGTAAGTATTGTTTTTTTTTTTTTTTTTTTAAACTACCAGCCCTGGCTACCTATATACCAGCCCTGTCTGCCCATATGCTGTCCTGGCTACCTATATACCAGCCCTGTCTGCCCATATGCTGCCCTGGCTACCTATATACCAGCCCTGTCTGCCCATATACTGCCCTGTCTACCTAAATGCTGCTCTGTCTACCTATATACCAGCCCTGTCTGCCCATATACTGCCCTGTCTACCTATATACCTGCCCTGGTTACCTATATACTGCTCTGTCTACCTATATACCAGCCCTGGCTACCGATATTCTGCCCTGTCTACCTATATACCTGCCCTGTCTACCTATATACCAGCCCTGTCTAGCTATATAATGCCCCTGTCTACCTATAAGTGGCCCTGTCTATATACTGGCCCTGCCTGCCTATAAGTGGCCCTGCCTGCCTATAAGTGGCCCTGCCTGCCCATCTGCACCTTGCTATTACTGGCCCCTGCTAACTGCTTGGCCCTACTGCCTCATTACTGGCCCTGCCTACTAGCTGGCCTACTGGTATTACTTGGCCCTGACTGCCGCTACAGTTACTGCCCGCTAGCATACTGGGCCCTAGCCTGCTAGTTACTGGCCCTATACTGGGGGCCCCTACGTTAGGGCAGCCCCAGCTACTGCTAGTTACTGGGGGCAGCCCCAGCTACTGATTTACTGGGGCAGCCCTGAGCTACCTGGCTAGTTACTGGGGGCAGCCCCAGCTACCTGGCTAGTTACTGGGGGCAGCCCCAGCTACCTGGCTAGTTACTGAGGGCAGCCCCAGCTACCTGTCTAGTAACTGGAGGCAGCCCCAGCTACCTGGCTAGTTACTGGGGGCCAATTACAGGGGTAGGCCCTGTCTACCTTCCAAATTAATGGAGGAAGGCCCTGTTTACCTACCTAATGGGGGTCTACCTAATTACTTGCCACTTATCTGCCATTTTTTAATTTCTAATTTTTCGAGTCTAACATACGCTGTTTGGGGAATTGATAGGAAAGTGCTGAAAAAGAGAGGAGTCTTTGGCCATGTTCACACGGCTTATTCCCGACGGATTTGTGAGCCGGATTGTGCTCACAAATCCGCCGTGAATAAGGGGCGGGACAGGGGCGGGGCCGGAGCGCGGCGGGGGCGCCGCTCCCCGGCCCCATAGACAATGCATTGTTTACGGCGCGTCCGCGCTGTAAATAATGTGCATGTCACTTTCTCCCCCCGCGGTGGATTCGCCGAGCGGGGAGGAGCGACGGAATCCACTGTTCTCTATGAGAGCAGTGGATTACCGTAATTACTCCGACGGATTGGCGCCGTACTGCAGCGCAAATCCGGCGCGCAGTACGGCGCCAATTCGCGGCAAAAAAAAACGTGTGAACGGGGCCTAAGATGTATTTGTGGTAAATTCTAAAAGGGGCGAGTATTTGGACCAGGAAAGAAGACATTGCATGCTGTACCCGGACAGAAAAAAAAGGGAAGGGAACGACCCCATAAGGGAAGCCCTTCAGGAGGTTGGGCCAAAAGAAAAAAAAGGAGAAGAGAAAAAACTCCCCCCAAAAAAGATGAGGGTTCTCCTGTGAGCCCCTGATGTGGGGGTAAATTTTCCCTTCTGTGTTGAATCTTTGCTGTTTTTCATTTGGGGTAAACCGACTACTGGAGTTCTAAAATTGGGGGGTTTTTAGGTTATTTGGTCCCGGGGCCCGGACAAGGCTTTTTGGTCCCCTAGGCGATTTACGGGAAATGGCGCCCCCCCCCCTCGCCCCCCAAAAATGCCCCCCCCCCCCCCACCCCAATTTCCTCTCCCCCCTAGGGCCGGGTTTTTGTCACTAATTTTCTGCTTTATCCCACATAGCTCCCGTCCACCCTCCTCAGTTGTCCCCTCACAATGGAAATCAGCCTGAAAAAATTTTTTTTTTCAAAATGCTCCCCTCCTTATGACAGTGTAATACTCCTAAAAAAACCCATTCCCCCGGGAATAATCCCACCGTTTCCAAGGAGCAAATCTACCAACGAATGATTGTTACAAAAATTTCTCCCTAAAAACCAAGCCCCCAAAACTATTCCACCTAAGGATCAAATAATCCTCCCCAGCCCCCTAAACCAAAAACAAAACCCCCATGTGACTATCACTGTACACAGGCCCCTGTTTTACATATACCCCCCGCCATACAGTGCCCCAGATAGTGGTAGTTTACTAGTTGTATGTAGACGCTCGGGCAAAAATTCTAAGTGTTACACGGCAGTTACATTTAGTGACTCAAAGGGGAGTCTTTTCTAATCACCCGTGTTCATGTTCCCCTTTTTTTCCCTCCATCCGGTTCACACCTTCTCAATGATTGCTCCCGGCCCAATACCGCCCTTTGAAAAATTTGGACAAAAAATTTTTTAAAAACCTCACATTTCCGCAACCCCTTTAAATTTATAGGTAATTAAGTCCCCTCATTTTGGGACAGGTATATAGAAATAGGGTAAATGTCAGGCATTTTTATATAGCTATAGGGGCTCGGCAGGTTTTTATGGGGGCACACAGGGCGGGTTTATATACTATAGGGGGCTCAGGAAATTTTATATAGCTGGGGGGCTAAAACAGGTTTTATAGGGGCCTAAAAGGCAGGCATAGGGGGGCCCAAACAGGAAAGGCATATGGGGGCCACGGGCGGGGTTATAGGGGCCAAAGGCAGGCTTATAGGGGAAAAGGGCCCGGCCCTTTTGGGAGCCACAAGGCAGGCTAGGGGGGTCACGGGCGGGCCCTTATGGGGGCCACAGGCGGGCTTATAGAGGTACATAAAAGGTTTATGGGGGGGGGGGGTTTACGGGCGGCTTTAGGGGGGGCCACAGGCAGTTTTTTATGGGGGCCACAGGCAGGTTATGGGCCCCAACAGGCAGGTTTAAATAGGGGTAAAAGGAAGGTTTTATAGGGCCACAGGCGGGTTTTAAGGGGAAAAAGGGGCGGGCCCAAATGGGGCTACAGGCAGGCTTATGGGGGCTACGGGCAGGCGTTTTGGGGGCTACAGGCAGGCTTATGGGGCCAAAAAGGGAGGCGAATGGGGGCCACGGGCGGGCTTAAATAGGGGTACAGGCGGGCTTTATAGGGCCACAGGCGGGCATATGGGGGCCACAGGCGGGCCCTTATAGGCTACAGGCAGGTTTTAGGGGCTACAGGCGGGCTTATGGGGGGCCACAGGCGGGGCCTAGGGGGGCCCCACAGGCGGCTTTAGGGGGGCCCACAGGGGGCTTATAGGGGCTACAGGCAGGCTTATGGGGCTACAGGAAAGGTGTAGGGGGCCCACAGGCAGGCTTATAGGGGCCACGGGCAGGCTTATAGGGGGGCTACGGGCCCGGGGTTTTATGGGGCTAAAAGGCGGGTGTTTTGGGCCCAGGCATTTTTAAAAGGGGGCCCCACAGGCGGGGGGGCCTTAGGGGGCCACAGGCGGGCCCAAAGGGGGGCCCAAACAGGCAGGCATAAAAGGGGCTTCGGGCCCCAAAGGGGGTTTTTTTTTATAGGGCCCACAGGGGGCTTTATGGGGCCACAGGCAGGCTTTGGGGGCTAAGGCAGGCTTATGGGGCCCCACGGGGCCAGGCAAAAGGGGGGCCACAGGCAGGCATATAGGGCTACAGGCGGGCTTATGGGGGCTACGGGGAAGTTTTTATGGGGGCCACGGGGCGGGGCAAAATGGGGGCCAAAAGGCAGCTTATGGGGGCCACAGGCGGGCTTATAGGGGTACAGGAAAGGGTTTTTAGGGTTTTACGGGCAGGTGTAGGGGGGCCACAGGCGGGTTTAAAGGGGCCCAAAGGGCAGGCTTAAAAGGGGCTAAAGGCGGGCCCTTATATGGGTACGGCAGGTGTTTTGGGGGCCACGGGGCATTTTATATAGGGGCCACAGGCGGGCTTTAGGGCCACAAGGCAGGCAAAGGGGGGGGCCACGGGAAAGGCAATGGGGCTACAGGCAGGCTTTTTGGGCCTACAGGCAGGCAAAAAAGGGGGCTACGGGCAGGCTATAGGGGCTACAGGAAAGGTTTTATGGGGCCTAAAAGGCAGGCATATGGGGGCCCAAAAGGCGGGCTTATAGGGGCTACAGGCAGGCATAGGGGAGCCACAGGCAGGCATAGGGGGGTCAACGGGCTTTAGGGGGGCCACAGGCAGGCTTAAAAGGCTACATGCAGGCTTATAGGGCTAAAGGCGGGGGCGTAGGGGGCCCACGGGGCAGTTATATGGGGGCCCACAGGCGGGCTTATAGGGCCACAGGCGGGCCCTTATAGGGGCTACAGGCAGGTTTAGGGCCACAGGCGGCATAGGGGGGCCACAGGCAGGTTTTTATGGGCAAAAACGGGGGCGGGTTTTATAGGGGCTACAGGCGGGCTTAAAGGGGCCACGGGCGGGCCTTTATGGGGGCCACGGGCAGGTTTAAATAGGGGCCACAGGCGGGCTTTTTGGGGTCCCCCCGGGCCCGGGGGTTTAAATAGGGCTACGGGGCGGGTTGTTGGGCCACAGGAGGCTTTAGGGCCACGGGAAAGGCTTTTTAGGTGGCTACGGGCCCAGGCTTATAGGGCTACGGGCAGGTGAAGGGGGCCACAGGCAGTTATATAGGGGCCACGGGCGGTTTTATGGGGCCACAGGAAAGGCAAATGGGGGCCACAGGGGGGGCATATATGGGCTACAGGCAGGTTTGGGGCCCTACAGGAGGCTTATGGGGGCTAAAAGGCGTCAAAATGGGCATATTTTCCCAAACTTTTGAAAATAAAAAAGCGGGGAAAAATTTAGTGGGGGGGGGCGCGCGTAGCGCCCGGGGCAAAAAATTTGAAAGGGAACACCCCCATTTTGTTGGTATCCCCACACCCTTTTAAAAAAAAGCCACCCCCAAACCCCCACCAAAACTGCATAAGGGGCTTTAGAAGAAACCCGGGTTTAGTTTCCCCTTATAGCCCAGGTAGAAAACCCCCAAAACCCAGGTATTGCCCCTTACGGGCCCGGGTAGATCCCCCCTTGGGTCCCAAGTAGATGCCCCCCTGTAGCCAGGTAGAGCCAAATTTTTTACCCAGGTAGGTCCCCCCCCTTTTTTTTACCCCGGTGGGGCCCCCCCCTTTGTTAGCCGGTAGGTGCCCCCTTTGTTACCCAAAGGTGGTTGCCCCCCTTTGTTACCCCAGGTAGGTCCCCCCCATTGTTAGCCAGGTAGGTCCCCCATTGTTGGGCCAGGAAGGTCCCCCCATCGTTTGCCAGGTAGGGGCCCCATCTGTTTGCCGGGGGTTAGTCCCCCATCTGTTTCCCCGGTAGATTTTCCCCTTTGTTTGCCAGGTAGATGTCCCCTTCTGTTGCCGGGTAATGCCCCCTCTGTTGCCAGGAAATTTCCCCCCCATCTGTTACCCAGGTAGTCCCCCCACTGTTACCCGGGTAGTGCCCCCATCTTTTAAAGCCAGGTAGGGGGCCCCCTCTGTTGCCGGGTTTTAGTCCCCCCCTCTGTTCCCAGGTAGGGGCCCCCCACTTTTACCCAGGTATTTGCCCCCTTTGTTGCCAGGTACTGTCCCCTCTGTTCCCAGTAGTCCCCCCTCTTTTCCCAGGTAGTCCCCCCCCAAATTTTCCCCCCTTTTTTAAAACCGGGGGGTAGTGCCCCCTCTTTTGCCGGGTTTAGATGCCCCCTTTTTTTCCCCGGTGGGCCCCCCCCTCTTTTTCCCAGGTAGTTCCCCCTTTGTTTGCCAGGTATTTCCCCCCTCTGTTTGCCGGGTTTAGATGTCCCCATTTTTTTCCCAGGTAGATGTCCCCCTTTTGCCAGGTAGATGTCCCCTCTTTTGCCAGGTTAGATTGCCCCCCTTTTTCCCAAGGAAATTGCCCCCCATCTTCCCTTCCAGGTAGATGCCCCCCATCTTTACCAGGTGGGATGTCCCCATCTTTTTAGCCAGGTATTTGCCCCCATCTGTTAGCCGGGAAGTGCCCCTCTGTTGCCAGGTGTTGCCCCCTTTCTGTTGCCGGTTTAAAGGGGGCCCCCTTGTTGCCAGGTATTTGGCCCCCCTCTGTTGCCAGGTAGTGCCCCCTCTTTTGGGCCGGGTAGTTGCCCTCCTGTTAGCCAGGTAGACCCCCCTTAAAGCTAATAAAAAAAAATAATAAAACCCACTTCCCTTTTCCAGGCCCCTTCAGCGGGGGCCGGGCCCCCGGGCCCAAAACCCCTCAGCGGCGCGGGGGGAAGTGAGAGCAGCCGGGGTTTCCACTCCCTTCAGCCGGCGTCACTTCCCCCTGCGCCGTTGACCGTTGTACGGGGGCACACACCGGCGCCGTACATACAAAGGGGGGGGGAGGGAGGGGGGAGCGATCCCCTCCTGCCTCCTCCCCGCACAGTGGAAGGGCCGCGGGCGGGGGAGCGGCCGCTTGGGGGCCGCTTCACCCGCCCGTAGGGGCGGTCCCGCGGGGGCAAATTTGGCCACCACGCCCACTCTTGCGCCGCGGTCCCTTTAAAAAGGGCCCCGCCGCCTGCCCCGGCGGCGGGAAGGGAATTTCCAACTCCCCCGGGAGGGCGGGAGGGGACCCCAAATAGGGGACCCCCCCCCCCCAAAAACGGGGGAGTTGGGATGTATGAAAATAGGGGCTACAGGCAGGGTTATAGGGGGTACAGGCAATAAAAATAGGGGCTACAGGCCCGGTTTATAGGGGCCCCCCAGGGAGGCCCTAAGGGGCTACAAGGGAGGGGTTTATAGGGGGTACAGGCAGGCTTTTTAGGGGCAAAAGGCAGTCATATAGGGGCTAAAAGGCAGGCTTTATGGGGCCCCCAGGCAGGCATAATTGGGGGGCAGGCCCGGCTTATAGGGGCCCACAGGCAGGGGTTTTAGGGGCCCCAGGGGCTATAGGGGCCACAGGCAGGCATAAAAGGGGGGTACAGGCAGGGGTATGGGGGCCACAAAGCAGGCTTTTTGGGGGAAAAAAGGAGGGGAAAAAAAAAACAACATTTATTTCTTTCCTTTCTGGGCCCCGGGGCCCCGCTCCTCTTCGGGCCCGGGTCCAGCGCCGGGGCCTCCTCCGGCAGCTCCTCGGGCGCACCCCCCTGTGACCGCTTTGCGCCCCCCGGAGAGGCGCGTCCCCGTTTACATCACTTCCCCCGACGCTGCCACTGAGCGCCGCACGGGGCCGCACGGGTCCCCAGCGCTATGAGGAAAAAAACCCGGGGGGCCCCCCCTGTGTCGGGGCCCCGCGGCTCACCGGAGGATCCAGCTATCCTCCGGGGAGGGGCCCCCCAAAAACCCGTCTGCCCGGGGCCCAAAGGGGGCGCTTGCTTTACCCCTCCGCAGAACGGTCACAGAACCGCCGGCGCTTCAGGGCCCCTGGCACGGCCCGGAGCCCGGCGGGGTCGGGTTCCCCGCCTGCGCCCCTTAAAGGGGTAGGCAGAGGTAGGCGCCCCAGGGGGGTCCCCCACCCCCCACCCCCCCCCCCCCCTACCCGGCCCCCGTTTCCCCCCCCCTGGTTGGTGCTTTTTGTAGTGTCCCGTGGGGGGCTTGTCCCTGATTGTAAAGCAAGGGGGCACACCTGGGGGCTGTGGGCGGGGGTTTCTCCCGCACCCAATTTTTCTTTCTTTCTTGGGTGTTTGGGGGCTTTCACACGGAGCGGTTTTGGTGCATTTTTTGATGCGTTTTTCTGTACAAAAACGCACCAAAAACACATATAAAATGCATCAAAAGTGCTCTGTGTGAAAGCATCTTTATAGTGTAGTTTATTTTAGAAAGTGGCGAGGTGCGAGAACAAGGGAAAAATTTTTAAGCGGATAGTGTGTGGGCTGCGGGGGACTTAGTGCCAGAGCTGATTTTTATTCCCAGTCTGGCACTGATCCAGATGGTCCTTTGCGAAAGTCAAACAGGCCTGGACATGTGCTGATGTAAGCACGGATACCTTGCGTGCACTGTAAGATTTTAATCCATGATGCCGTAGTGTGTTACTAACAGTAATCTTTGAGACTGTGATCCTAGCTCTCTTCAGGTCATTGACCAAGTCCTCCCATGTAGTCCTTCCTGACCTTCCTCAGGATTATCCTTATCCCACAAGACAAGATCTTGCATGGATCCCCAGACCAAGGAAAATGAACAGTCATCTTGTGTTTCTTCCATTTTCTGATATTTGCATCAACAGTTGTTGCCTTCTCCCCAAGCTGTTTGCCTATTGTTCTGTAGTCCATCCCAGCCTTGTGCTGGTGCACAATTTTGTCCCTGGTGTCCTTAAACAGCTCTTTGGTCTTGGCCATGGTGGAGAGGTTGGAGTGTGATTGAGTGTGATACACAATAAAAATGGTAGTTCACAGAGACTTAGCGGTCAATCCAAACTGCAAGCAATGGAACTCCTCTTTACTCCTTCAGTAATATAACAAGTAAGTAGGCTTTGCAGTTAACATCATATATGTTTGAGAATTTTATACATTTATTAATTCAATGCAACATCACATAACGTAAAATGTGATAAAAAGTACTTGCGGTTCATGCATAGTCCATAGATTGACCCAATGAACACGAGGTTTCTTTGTCTTTTCAGTAATAGTATCAACACATAGGGCCACATGTATGGAAACTGTCTGGGTATAAAACTCACTTTGTTGCCCATAACACCCAATCCGAGCGCCCCTTTAATTTAATATTGTGCTCTAGAAAAATTAGAGGAGCGCTATAATTGGTTGCTATGGGCAACAAAGTGAGTTTTAGACCTAGACAGTTTTCATACATGTGGCACATAGTGCGTAAGAAGCGCAGCATGTAGACAGGCAGCTGGCCGCACAGGTGACATTTCAGGGAAACTATGCCCATTTCTCAAGCCTTGAAAAGACACAGAAACGTTGTGTTCACTTGGTCAATATATGGACTATGCATGAACCACAAGTACCTTGTGTCGCCTTTTATGTGATGGAATCGCATCAAATTAGTAAATGTATGAAATTCTCTAACATCAGTGTGAACAAGCCCATACAGAAAATCCTCCATGTCTTTTCAGTTAATAATATCCTAGTAATGTCATAATTATTTGTCTCAGTTATCTAATGGTTTAATAATGCCTAAGTGAATAATAGTCCCTATGTCTTGGGATAAAAAATTAGCCTTGTTGGGATAGTACTAATATCCCACAGGTGATATGTCAGATGAGTTTTCTCTACCATATTTGGGGATTTGTCAGTCATTCCTGGAGGCATTAAAGGAAAGGAAGCTGGAGATGTTGTAGAATGATTGCTGTTACTATAATTATAGAAATGACATGAACGTGACAGTACAACACACAAGGGAGATACCCGGTCATTTTCTGCAGACTCTGAGGAATGTTAACATGCTGTGCAGAATTTATATGATAGTTTATTTTTTCATTATTTTTATACCTTAGATACAAAGTTTGGAATAAGAATATATTTAAATTTGCTTTTTTTAGATTTCAAAAAATAAAATGAGCAACTACTATAGATATTCGGAATCTAATGAACATAGGAATATTATATAGGGCCACCCCAGGAGGCTCCACCCACAGCTTTCAACATCATATAAGTGAAGAAGCTCATCATTACTTTTGACTGATGTCCAGGATAGTCACACAATGTAGCTTTGCTGAGATCGTCCTCAGCTGGATCAGGAGGATGGTCATTTATTTTAGAATGGAAGTGATCTACCTGTCCAGCATTACGAATAACATAACTGCAAACAGTTCTGAGGATGACCTGGCACCCCTTGTTTCTGAAGGAACACTGATTTTCCTTTACATTTTCATACCTTTGATTATTTCAGTCACAGTTTTAGGAAATTCTCTTGTGATTTTAGCCTTTATTATTGACAAAAGACTTAGGAACCAGAGTAATTTCTTCCTTCTCAACCTGGCTATCTGCGATTTTTTCATTGGTAAGTCTTTTAACCCCATAAGGACACAGCCAGTTTTGACTTTCCTGACAGAGCCCCCTTTTGAAATCTGACTTATCTCACTTTATGTGATAATAACTTTTTATTATTTTTACCTATCCATGTGATTCAGAGATTGTTTTCTCGTGATACATTATGCTTTCAGTTAGGGTAGGTTTACACGGCTTAACTGCGGTGCGTATAGTACGCCCCGCAATCACGCCGGGTGTTCGGGAGCTCGTGCCGTTCGGTGCGTACTTCCGTGGCGCAGGGGGGCCGGCAGCCTGCCGACCCCATACACTGACATTGCTCGCAGCGCGTAAGCGCCGTGAATAAATGACATGTCATTTATCTCCCTGTGCGTACAATACGATTGTATTGTACGCCCGGGGAGAGGAGACGTAATCCATAGTTCTGTATGGGAACTATGGATTACCGTAATGATTGGGGTGCATTTCACTCGTATTAGAGCGCAGTACGACACAAAATACGTGGCGGAATGCGCCCCAAAATAAGCCGTGTGAACATACCCTAAGTAAGAAATTTTGGTCATAAAGAATCCTTGTTTATTTGTGAAAAATATCAAAAGTTTGTAAAAAGTTAGAAACATTTGTCATTTTCTAAGTTCAAAAATTTCTGCATGCAAGACAGTTATACCACACAAATAGTTTATAACAAGCTTTTACTATATGTCCACTGTAGGTTGACATAATGTTTTTAATGTCTTTTTGTTTTTTTTACAACATTAGAGGGCTTAAATATTTTGTAGTAATTTTTCACATTTTCAATAGAATTTGCAACATTGATATTTTTAGAGACCAGTCCAATTCTGACATGGTTTTGAGGGGCCTGTATGTTAGACACCCCCATAAATGACTCCATCTGAGAAACTACACCCCTTAAAGTATTTAAAACAGCATTTAGGAAGTTTATTAACCCATTACGTGTTTCACAGAAATTAAAGCAAAGTGGAGGGGAAATTTCACCATTTTTGCAGATTTTCAATTTTTATCCATTATTCACAGAAACATGGTAAATATGACCATGGAAATGCAACTTAATATTGATTCCCCCAATATTGCCGTTTTTAAAGATATCCAATATGTGGCCCTAATGTGCTATTTGGCTCAACCACAAGCCTCAGTATAGGAGGAGCACCTACTGGACTTTTGGCTCTCACTTTCTTTAAGATTTTCTTTAGGTGCCATTTCAGGTTTGCGGACAACCTAAGGTGTTAAAACGTAATAAACACCATTAAAAAGACCCCATGTTGGAAACTACACACCTTAAGGAATATATGAAGGGGTGCAGTGAATTTATCGAAACCACAGGTGTTTAGCGTTAGACTGTGAAAATTAAATTTTTTTTTTTTCAACAATTTGCAATTTTAGCTTAAAATTTTTCATTTTTGCAAAGAATCCTGGTAAAAAAAAGCACCCCAAAATTTGTTACACAATTTCTTCTCAGTTTGGTAATATGCTATAAGTGCCTAGAAACTGCTGTTTGGGCGCATGGTAGGACATATAATGGAGGGAGCGTTATTTGGCTTTTGGAGAGCAGATTTTGGTCGGTGCCATGTCGCATTTGCAAAGCCCCCATAGTACCAGAACAGGTGAAACCTTCCCAAAGTTGCCCCATTTTGGATTCACCTCCCCTCATTGATCTTATCTAGAGGTGTATTGTGCATTTTAAGCGCACATTTTCTTTTACCATTGGGCCACAAAAATTAAAACACACCTGCAGTTCTGCCATTGATTTTTGGGTTTCATTTTTACAGCGTTTGCCGTGCGGCATGAGTGACAGGATTACTTTATTATGTGGGTTGGTATAATTACAAAGATATAAATTTTACATATTTTTTTATGTTTTATTATTTTTACACAATAGAAATGCATTTATAAAAAAAATTGCATTTTTAAGTCTTCATAATCTCAGAGCCTAACTTTTTTATGTTTCTGTATACGGAGCTTATTATGAGCTTGTTTTTTGTGGGATGAGCTGACGTTTTTAATAGTATTATCATGGGGTTCATATGATGCTTTGATCACTTTTTATTAAGGTTTTTGTGAGACGTTTTGAGCAAAATACAGCAATCCTGGTAGTGTTTTTTATTGTTTACAGCGGTTACTATGCGCTATAAATGACATGCTGGCTTTACTCAGTAGGTTGATGCGATTACAGCGATAGACAATTTGTATTTTTTTTTAAAAATGTTTTACTGCTTTAACACAATAAAAACACTTTTATTCAAAAAGGAAAGCATGTTTTTGCATCGCCATAGTCTGAGAACCAAATTTTTTTTATTTTTCTGTGTACGGAGCTGTGTATGGACTTTTTGCGGGATGAGTTGACGTTTTTATTGATCACTTTTAAATCCATTTTTTGGAAGCCAGGGTGAAGAAAATACTGCAATCCGAGTAGTGTTTTTTTATTTTTAACAGTGCTCAACATGCAGAATACATGACAAATTAGTTTTACTCTGTGGGTCGAAACGAATATAGGGATACCCAATTGATATGTTTTTTTCTATGCTGAAGTGCTTTAAAAAAAAAAGTTTTTGGTTTTTTTTTAAATAAACTTTATTACACAGAAGCATAACAGGTCAAGTGATATAACATCATATGTACACAGTATTCCAAAGTACATCATTACACCACATATAACAACATAAAATATGACATGAATCTCAAGCTTCTGGCTTTTATAGTTTTCTCCCCTTAAACTAATGTCCCTCCCCTCCTCAACTTGAACAATAACCCATCAGTACTCTCATCATTCTCTAGCATCAATATCTAATTTTCCTATTGTACCCTTAAGCTGTTCTTGTAAATAATACTCCTTGTATTTAAAGGATTCCATCATTTCCTTTACTTCCCTGGCACTAAAAGTGCTGGAAATATAAGGTTTCCATTTTTTAAAAAAAAAAGTCCTAGCGCACCTATCCTTATCTCTTTCCGCTTCTATTTTTTCAATAAAGAACATGTCCCTGAGACAGTCAATCATTTCCGACACTTCCGGGACTGTAGACTCAATCCAGTGTCTCAACATACACCGTTTTACTGCTAATAACATCACATGTAACCCCCTGTCAGTCACCATTACCTCTTTTGAATCCTCCCTCTGTGACTCCTTAACCATATAATGAAATAGTAAACTCTGGCGTGTCATGGGGATGATAATGTTCCATATGTCCCTCGCCATTCCTATAACAGATCTCCACATGTGCTCGATCTCTGGACACGACCAGAGACAATGTAGCAGTTACGCTTTATCTAGATGGCACTTAGGACATGCCGTCAGATCCTGAGATTCGGCTCTATAGGGAATATTAAAAGCATATACAGCTCTATGAGCGATCCTAAACAATATCTCTCTCCACTGTACATTGGTCGTGGCCTTCCTCACCACCTCCATTCCTCTCAAAAACTTCCGTGTGAGGTCCTCATCATGTAGTTTGGTTTCCCAAGTTTTGAACATTGTCTGCACTGTCCCTGAGGTATCTACTCTGTGGATAATATTATTTATCTGCGACAACAGGCCTCTTGAGCCCTCGATTTTACAGAGATCCCTGAAATCTTCTGTCTCTTTTATGGTGTTCAGATTAACTACCGTTGCTTTGCAAAAATTTCTAAGTTGCATATATTGAAACACCTGTTGATGACCTAGACCAAATTTCTCTCACCTGATCCCAGGTCATCAAAATCCCCTCCTGTTGTGAAATGACATCCTTTAATCGTGTGATGATCTTGTCTTTCCACTTTTGGAACAAGGCATTTTCCATACCTGCTCGAAACGTGGGGGTTTCCCACAGCGGAAAAAATGGTGAAATACCCATTGGCCTCCCTAATAGCTTTCGGACATGTCGCCATGTTACCAGCGTGTCTCTTAAGACAATGCTCCGTTTGACCTCTGGGGGGTGACCTCTATATGGAAGATTAAACAAAGCATTTAATGAGAGAGGGGCCGCCTGCTGGGATTCCAGCCTTATATTGGAAAAAAATTAGAACCCTGAAGCCAATCTCTAATATGGCGCCAAATCGCTGCAAGGTTGTACACCCTAATGTTTGGAAGTTGCGCGCCCTCTTTCCCCCGTGTGTTCGTCAGCTTTTTATATCCTATTCTAGGTTGTTTACCCTGCCATATAAATTTGGTAAAAGCAGCTCTAAGGGAGTTAATATCACTATGTTTAAGCAACATTGGAATATTCTGGAGTGGGTAAAGCAGTCTTGCAAAGCTAATCATCTTGATAAGATGTACACGCCCCAGAACTGAAAGTGGCACTTCTCTCCATTTATCTAATTCTGCCCGTATTTTTGTAAACAGGGGCAGATAATTAAGGTTGTAAATCATGGCGGACCTGAACCCTATTTTAATACCTAAATAGGTAATGTATGATTTGACGATCTCCACCCCCAAATTCCCCTGTAGTGCCTCAGTCCTCGAACCCAGCTGCAAGAGTTGACATTTGCTCCTATTTACCCTAAAACCAGAGAATTCCCCAAAATGTTCTAATATACCCATAACCTTTTCTACTTGGTGTCTTGGGTTGTCTAGGAACAGTAACAAGTCATCTGCCAAACAAACCAACTTATTCTCGACCTCTCCCACCTTTATCCCCTGGTACACTGAGGAGTTGATTAGGTGAATCGACAAGGGTTCTGACGCTAAATTAAACAGCAAAGACAACAACGGACATCCCTGCCTTGTTCCTTTCTGTAAAAATATTGGAGAGGAAAGGAATCCAGGGGTGTTTACCCTTGCCTGTGGCACCCGGTACATGGCCTCCAGGTAATCTCTAAACAGCCCTCTAATCCCTATTTTGTCTAATACTAGTCCTAACCACTTGCAATTGACGTTATCGGACGCTTTTTCAGCGTCGATCGCTAAAAGTGCTGGAGTGTGCATTCCTATTTTACTTTTTTCTACATGTTCTAGGACCGAAAGTACCGTCCGAATGTTCTTAACACCTGATCACCCCTGCACAAATCCCATCTGATGGTCCCCGATCAGCTTTGGCAATATAACAGCAAGCCGATTCGCCAGAATTTTGGAAAAAATTTTTACATCCTGGTTAATCAATGATATTGGGCGATACGACTCGGGAGCAGTCGGATCTTTCCCCTTCTTATGTAATACTTTTATGTACGCTATATCCCCTGACGGCAACATAGTTTTCCTTTTAATAATGTCCCCAAATACCCGTCTCAATGTACCCATGCAGGACCCTTTCAGGATTTTATAAAATTCCCCTGGTCGCCCATCCGGCCCTGGGGCCTTAATGGGAGGAAGATTCTTTATCACTGCGTCTATCTCATCCTCCTCTACCTCCGCATTAAGGAAATTCCTATCCTGTTCTGTCAGAGTGGGCATATTTATCTGCTGCAGGAATGTCTTCCCTCTATCAATATCACAGGCCGACTGCGTATAAAGACCTCAATAATATTCTCTCAATATATCATTAACCTTTTTAGGTTCTTTTACCACCTCCCCCGTTTTGGATTTGAGGCCCATAATGGCTGTTCCCCCCTCTTCCCCGTTGCTAGATTGGCCAATATTTTCCCAGATTTATTCCCAAACCTGAAAAGGGAAACCCTGTACTGGTCATAATACAGAGACTCCACCCTCTTCTGTTGGAGCTCAAAGTTTTCTTTTGACGAGATCCATCTCTCCTTATTATTAGCCGATGGGTCGGACAAAAAACTGGTATATGCACTCCTCAGATCAGCACTAGACCTGTCAAATGATGTTTTCAAGGTCCTATTTTTGGCCGCCATATAAGCCATGATTCTACCCCGTAGTACCGCTTTTCCCGCTTCCCAATATAAAGTAGGGGAATCCCTGTTCACCGCATTATCGTTCTCATATTCCGTCCACCATTGGATTAATAGGTCCTTGAACTGGTTATCACCCAAAACTCTCAGCTGGATCAACGCTCTCCAGTTGTCAATCAGGCCTGCACTTTCACTCAATTTGTAAAGCAAGCTTGGCCTCCTATCTTGGCCAGTAGTCACCCCCTTCGGTCTCTTCCTATCTTCAACATTATGCATGACACAGTTGAAGTCTCCTCGCACCAAGACCCTCTCCTCTCCCATTTGGACCAATTTAGATTCTAGATCCCAGAAAAATGTTTTATCCGGGCTGTTCGGGGCGTATACATTCACCAAGTTGAAGGTCCCTGCAGGGGACTCCACCTTCATGCTAATGCATCTACCCTTTCCGTCTGTATCCCAAGAGAATTTTTATTTATTAACACTATAACTCCAGCTTTTCCCTCTACTGCTGACGAGTCTTTCACCTCTCCTACCCAAAGTTTTTTGTCTCTTCCAAATGGGTCTCTTGCAGCAGTGCCATATCTACTCTCAATTTTTTCAAGTGTCTTAGAATGAGCATCCTCTTTTGGGGAGAACGCAAACCCTTTACGTTCCATGACGCTATCCTCATAATCTAGCCTATTTCCCAAGAGTTTAGAGCCATGATACCAAGAAAACAGGAGTACCAACCATTCCCCTCCCCAACCAACTATACCCATGCCAACACCTCTTAGGATTTCCTTCTCTTTTTTGTGGGCTTCTCTTTTTTCGCACATCCGTAAATGAGGGAAAACCCGCAAACCTCACCATTATCTCACTGAACTCTCCCTTTACTCCCGCCACATAACACAGGATATATCGAGCGAACCATCTTGTTGCGTAATCAAGCATTTTCCCCCCATATTCAGTTTTCAAGTAACCAATGAACTTTAACATTAGAAGATCTTAACTGATAACCCTGAACAGATATTACATGCAGTTTAACCTGTCAGTAACCCCAACTCCCACATTCCCTGGATTGACCGAAGCCAACCTCCATAGATCCCATGGTTAAGTAGATCTAACTTCTCTGCCCTGCCCATGTATTCACAACGAGTCTAAAAGACACCATTCGATACAATAGCGGCCATTGACGCCAGGGCCTGTGATTTATCTTGTTCATCTTTTCCTCGGCGAGCGATAGCGCTGCCATACATTTGAATCTCTAATATCCCTAGTACTCTGGCTCCCTCTAGTGAAATGCCGAAGGTCCCTCTGACGAAGCTCATTGCTTTCTGAGCTTTGTTGTTGTAGATCATTCTTGCCGCCTGCCAACTCCTCTAGGGCCTTCTCAGCCACCTCCGATGATTGACAGAACAACGGCGCTCCCTGATCCGGCATAATTTTCAGGACAGCTGGATATTGGAGATTGAAACGGATCTGTCTCTTTGCGAAAATAGAACATACTGAGGAGAACATTCTCCTTTTCCGAGATACTTCTGCGGAATAATCAGCAAACAGTAGCAGTTTTTGCCCCTTAAATGTACAGGGGCTCCTTTTAGAGCGATGTGCCTGCAGTTAAGCGGTTTTCTCTGTATAATCAATATAGCGGACTATCACCGCTCGCGGTGGCGGGACCACGCCATCTTTGTTCGGGGGACGAGGAGGCCCTATCCTGTGGGCTCTCTCTACTCTGAGATGTTTCTCGAGACCCAAGAGTCTAAGGATGTCTTCTGAACATAGTTTGGGCAGTGCACTTTGCGGAATGTCCTCGCTTACTCCTATAATCCGCACATTATTTCTGCGAGATCTATTTTCGAGATCCTCGACCTTGTTCTCCAAATATTCCGTTCTCTTAAAAAGTCTCTCCATAGAGCTCCTAACATCCAGCAAATCATCCTCCACTCCATTCGTTCTCTCCTCCAAATCTGCTATTTGAACTGTATGTTTTTCTACATCCGATTTGATAGTAGACAAAGCTGCCATGACTGCATCAGACACTGACTTTGTAACAGCCACTTCTAGGGAAGCCATGATCTCTGGCGCTAACAGCTTCGCTACCTCTATGGCCATAGATTTACAAGAAATTGCAAGTCCCGGCACCCGTTTCTCATATTCCTCACTCTCCCTTGACAGCTTGGGATCATTTTCTATCTCAAGTGAGGAGGTTTGTGGCTGGGGATGCATTAGACAGAGTGACTGTGTGCAGGCAGTGTTATCAATCTGTGGGGCCATATTGCTCATCATGGTTCCTTTAAAGGCCCTGGGGGCACGCTGTTGCAATGGGGTCTTTGCTTCGGTGTCCCTGATATGTGCCTCCGCAGTGTCTCCATAGTCCATGTCCTCATGAACCTCCTCTGCCCCCCTTTCCTCAGTCAGAGCTGTCTGCTGTGTGCTGTCTATGGCTGCTGGTTGCCCCCACCCTGCATGCTGCGATCTTACTTGATCATCCTGGGGCCCCTCGTTCTGCAGGTCCAGGGTTGTAATGTCAGTTGCTGACGCCTCCTCTCCTTTCAAGTCAGCTGACCTGGATAGCTGTGGAGTCGGTGTCTGGGTGAGCGCTTGTCCGCTCCTTGTAGAGTGCGGCGGGTCGGGCGCCATCTTGCCTGCAGCTCCTTGCTCTGACGACGTGCTCTCTCGCTGCTCTGAATCTCCCCGCTGCCTTTTAATCCTCCGTTCCTGGCTCCGGGTGACAGAGTAAGCTTGTGGCACCTGCAAGTGCCGCGATTTGGGGTGTGAGCAGAGCGGGGAGGGATGGATACGGCGGGTTGTGGCAGGAGCTCTCACTCCATGCGGTTGCTCCTGTGCGCGCCGGAACCGGAAGCCAAAAAAAAAAAGGTTTTAATTATGTAAAGCAATATTTATGCATCGCTGTCTTCTGATAGCCTTAACTTTTTAGCTTTTCCATATACAGAGCTGTATTTTTGCAGAATGAACTGACGTTTTCATTGGTACCGCTTTGGTATTTATATGCATTCTTGATCGCTTTTTATTCCATTTTATGTGCTGCGGGATTCATGAAAATCATAATTCCGTGACTGGATTTTTATGTTTTTTTTACGCCGTTCACCATGCAGGTTAAATAACATGACAGATTTATAGAGTAGGTCTTTACACATGCGACAAAACCAAATATGTGTAGGGACCATGCCATGAACAGAGGCAGGACCACAGCAGGGACACGGCCATGTCTGTGGGCCGGAACGAAGACCGCGGCATGGACCATGACAAGTACTAGAGACTTCCCTACTTCCTAAGATGGGCTACAATGGTTTTAAACAAAAAACATATCAGGGAAGACATGAAGAACCTTATTTGTATCTTCTTTGGAAAAGAGGGATGTGATTGGAACCTTTAAATATGGTAAAGATATAATGCTCAATAAAGAAGAAATTGATAAAGAAAGTAAATGCAAGTACAAGGGGGCACAATCTTATTGTCCTTGACCACAAATGTGGAGACCCAGGGTCACATGGATGAAAACTGTCTAGGTCTAAAATTCACTTTGTTGCCCAGAGCAACCAATCAGAGCGCCCGTCTCATTTTTCCAGAGCACTATATGAAATGAGAGGGGCGTTCTGAGTGGTTGTTTTGGGCAACAAGTGAATTTTAGACCTAGACATACATGTGGCTCCCAATGTTTCACTGTCGGATTTGGCTCAGGGCTAGAATAGGGATTGTTAACAACTCTTCAACTTTTAATCTCCACAAAGAGATATGGTCTTTAATGAGGGGAATCCCTGTGTCAAATAGTCACTGATATTAACAGCTGTTGTGCAACATGCAAAATCTGTAGTGCAGTACAAAATTAGCAGGCCGATGTTATAGCACAAAAAAAAGCAATGGTCAGGACAGGCAGAGTAGCTTTGGAAACAAGGAACCAGCACAGTTCAGGACAAACAGCATACTGGAGAATTATCAGGTAAGAAAAGTACAGCGCAATCAACTTTTGCTTAGTTTTGGCCTCAATTACCCTGTTACTTAGAAAATTTTGTATTTGCACCGAGCTGTTTTACTGGAAAGTGCATAGATAGGTAATAAAATGGGCAGTGCACTTGTAAGTAGCATGTATTTTCAAATGCAAGTTAATTAAAAGTACCAGGACACCCTTTTATTTAACAATCGAAAGGGAAAATCACATATCTGAATATTCGAGCATTTAATGGGTGAGATGACCTATCTTTTTGGCCGAAACATGGCCGCCATCTTGAAAGTTGCTATATTGGATCAAGGGCAAGATTTTCCAATGAGAAGGTAGCCATTTAGCATATCAAAGAAGACTAGAATGCTCAAATGCTATCAACACAGAAATTTGCAACAACAACAGCATCTCACAAAAGTGAATACACCCCTCACATTTTTCTAAATATTGTATTATATATTTTCCTGGGACAACACTGAAGATATGACACTTTGATACAATGTAAAGGAGTCAGTGTACAGCTTGTGAATTTGGTGTGCCCTCAAAATACTGTAACTCATCACACAGTCATCAAGGTCTATACCGCTGGTAACAAATGTGAGTACGCCCCTACCTGAAAATGGACAAAATGTGCTCAAATTGCAATTTTCCCTCACTGTTTTCAGGTATCTTGTTAGTTTTGCAAGGTCTCAGGTGTGAATAGGGAGCAGGTGTGTTAAATTTGGTGTTATCGCTCTTACACTCTCCCACACAGTGGTTCAATAAGACAGGTTCCACTCAAAACAGGCCTTGCCATGGTCGACCAAAGTAGTTGAGTGCACATGATCAGCGTCATATCCAGAGATTGTCTTTTCAAAATAGACGTATGAGTGCTGCCAGCATTGCTGCAGAGGTTAAAAAGGTGAGGGGTCAGCCTGTCAGTGTTCAGACCACATGCCACAGACTGCATCATATTGATCTGCATGGCTGTTGTCCCAGAGGAAGCCTCTTCTAAAGATGATGCACACGAAAACCCACAAACAGTTTTATGAAGACAAGCAGACTAAGGACATGGATTACTGGAACCATGTCCTGTACTCTGATGAGACCAAGATAAACTTATTTGATTCAGATGGTGACAAGCGTGTGTGATGGCAGCTTAATCAGGAGTACGAAGACAAGTGTGTCTTGCTTACAGTCAAGCATAGTGGTGGGAAGTCATGACTTGGGGCTGCAGGAGTGCTGCTGGTTACAATTCATTGAGGGAACCATGAATACAAACAGGCCCGGACTGACCATAGGGCAAACCGGGCATTTGCCCGGCGGGCCGCGGGCGTCCGGGCTGCAGGGCCGGCTCGGATCGCCCGCCGAGGAGGACAGTGTTCCCCCCCGGCGGGCCCCGAGTGCCGGCACCAGTCTGTGGCGCGCCACAGGGGCCGCAATGGTCGCATCAGCGACCGGACCTCTGTGGCGGGGGGCCGATAGGCCCCCCATGCCACATGGCTGCACGGCCAGGTCACAGACCCAGCCATGCAGCCATCACAGCCGCCGCTTGCACCGCGCGGTGCAAGCAGCAGCCGAGGCTGAGCATCTGGGATCTACTGATCCCGTCTGCTCAGCTCCCAGGAGGCCGCGGGGCAAGCGCGCGATGCGATGACATCATCGCGCGCCTGCTCCGCGGCCCCGCTCTCTGCAGTGAGCGGCCACCGGCTCGGAATGAAGAAGTGAAGAGGAGGGGACAGCCGGTGTCCGGTGAATATGACTTTTTTATTTTTTTTTTTACTTTTTTACTGTCCCTGGCTGCCCATAATTGCCCTGCCCTGGCTACCTATATACAGCCCAGCCCTGGCTAAATACAGCCCTGCCCTGGCTACCTATATAAAGCCCTGCCCTGGCTACCTATATACAGCCCTGCCCTGGCTACCTATATAAAGCCCTGCCCTGGCTACCTTTATACCGCCTGCCCTGGCTACCTATATACAGCCCTGCCCTGGCTACCTATATACAGCCCTGCCTTGGCTACCTATATAAAGCCCTGCCCTGGCTACCTATATAAAGCCCTGCCCTGGCTACCTATATACAGCCCTGTCCTGGCTACCTATATAAAGCCCTGCCCTGGCTATATGATGCCCTGCCCTGGATGGCTATATGATGCCCTGCCCTGGCTATATGATGCCCTGGCTATATGATGCCCTGCCCTGGCTATGTGATGCCCTGACCTGGCTACCTATACTCTGCCCTGGCTACCTATACCCTGCCTGGCTATATGATGCCCTGCCCTGGCTATATGATGCCCTGCCCTGGCTGCCTATACCCTGCCCTGGCTGCCTATACCCTGCCCTGGCTGCCTATACCCTGCCCTGGCTGCCTATAATAGCACTGCCTACCTATACGCTGCCTTTAATAGCCCTGCCTACTTATAAACTGTCCTGCCTGCCTGTATACAGTCACTGTACTGTCTGCCTATAAGTGGCCCTGTCTGCCTGTATACTGGCCCTGCCTGCCTGCATACTGTCACTGCCTGCCAATTATCTGTCATTTTTTAATTTCTAATTTTTAGGGTCTAACATACGCTGTTTGGGGAATTGATAGGAAAGTGCTAGAAGAGAGAGGAGTCTAAGATGTATTTGTTGTAATTCTACAGGGACGAGTAGTGACCACTAGAAGAGGACACTGCATGCTGTACTGACAGAGAAAGAAATGGAAGAGAACAACAAGGGAAGACGCCATGGAGGTTTGTGCCAGAAGGAGAAGAAAAGGAGAAGAAAACAACTCCCATCAGAGATGACGTCTCGGTGTGAGTCCCTGCTGCCAGGGGTCATTTTACTTCTATGTTGAATCAGGGGTTTCTCTGCACCCGTGTTTCTTTTTTACTTGTGTGTAGGGGGCTGTCACACAGAGCGGTTGTGGTGCATGTTTTTATGTGGTTGTTTGTGTGCAGAAGGGGTCAGCAGTAGAGGAGTTGTCTCAGTAGTAGCTTTCAGCCTCTGTCTGTGAATGGGAGTTGAATTGAGGGGCGTGCTAGCTTGTCTGCCTCTCCTCCTCCCTCTTCCCCCCCTCCCCTCAGCACACAGGCAGTTCTCCTCCTAACTTCTATACAGCAGGGGGGGGGGGCAGGGGGATTTCTGCCAGAGTTAACCCTGTGTGTGCCTGCCTAGAGAGGTCTATGATTGCTAATAGCAGAGGGGATGCAAGTGTTCCTATACCCTCTGCTTAGCTTACATATCTCCACATCTCCAGCAACAAACAAACAAACTCTCTCAGAACAGAGGCAGGGAAGCTGCAAAGTGTTACTCAGGATGTGTCCCTAATACAGCACAGCATGAACTGTTCACAAGCCTCCCTGATCTGTATAGTATTATTATAGTTACAGCTCCACAGACATATCATGATTATAGTAACAGACAGGGTCACTGCTGTCACATCTATCTGTGTAGAGAGCAGGAGGAAGCAGGCACACACAGGGTTAATCCAGGCAGCAAGGACATAGAAGCCAGAGTCCTCCCTCCCCCCTCCACAGAAGCATTCTGTGAGGGAGGGGCTCTCTGCTCCGACCTGTAGTGAGTCATACAGACCTGACAGCCAGTAAGATAAGGATCAACAGGTCTGCTGCTATAGAAACTTGAGAAGCTGATGTAGTAATACTAACAGGGCTAGCTCAAAAATCAGTAGGACATTTGTAATGAACATATATTGCAAAGCTGCTTTTTTTTTTAAGGATCTTTTAATTAAAACCCAATCATTGTAGTGAGACAACCCCTTTAACTGCTTTGCCTTTCTGCACAAAATGCACCAAAAACTCTCCGTGTGAAAGCAGCTTTATAGTGTAGTTAATTTTAGAAAGTGACGAGGTGCGAGAACAATAGGAATTTTTTAAGCAGATATTGTATGTGGGATGCTGGGGGCTTAGTGCCAGGGCTGATTTTTATTCCCAGTCCGGCCCTGAATACAAACATGTACTGTGACATACTGAAACAGAGCAAATTGGGCCGCAGGGCAGTATTCAAACATGATAACGTCCCCAAACATACCTCCAAGATGACCACTGCCTTGCTAAAGTCTCCATACCTAAACCCTAATGAGACTCTGTGGGGCATTCTCAAACAGAAGGTGGAGGAGTGCAAGGTCTCTAACATTCACCAGCTCTGTGATGTCGTCATGGAAGAGTGGAAGAGGATTCTATTGGCTGCAACCTGTGAAGCTCTAGTGAACTCTATGCCCAAGAGCGTTAAGGCAGTGCTGGAAAATAATGGTGGCTCCACAAAATATTGACACTTTGGGCACAATTTGTCTATTGTTACTTAGGGGTCTACTCAATTTTATTGCCAGCGCTTTAGACATTGATAGTTGTGTGTTGAGTTATTTTGAGGGCACACCAAATTTACACTGTTATACAAGCTGTACACTGACCACCTGCCAATATATCAAAGTATCAAATTGTCAGTGTTGTCCCCCAAAAAAGATTAATACAATTTTTTGCAAAAATGGGTAGATTTTGTATTTGAAAATTTTTCATTTGTCGCCCCTGGGGGCTAAACAAAGAGTTTAAAAGGTTTGGATCCAAAAAATTAGAACCGAAATAAAAAACTTTCTATTTTTGATAACTTTTGAACGAATTTGTAAACCAAAATTGGGCAGACATTTCGAGAACTTTCTTTTCCTCTTTGATAGCACATAAACCACTTTGAAATTTTGGAAAAAATTGATTTAAGGTCCAAAAAGGCGGTTTTCCCCAGCTGGTGCCCCATTTTTTTCGTACAAAATTCAAAAAGATGGGCCTCCTCACCAAATTATTTGATTTTATTAAATTTTATGTCATTTTCCCCCTTCCTTTTTTAAAAAAAAGGGGGTTTTCCTGGACTTTTAAAACCCACCCTGAATTGCAAACTAGAAGGGAAACAATCTAGTCTGCCAATCCCCATACTAAAATAAGTTGTGGAAAGATCAGAGCAAAGGCCAGAAAATATTAATTTACTGAAAAACTTGCAAATGTTTGGAACAAACCTAACAGTAATTTAAAATGTAAAAAAATAGTAAAAATCTCAGCTCACCTACAAATTTTGCACGGGAGATGGGAGACCCCGAAGCCAGTCTCCTCCCTACTTTCAAGGGGAAAAATCGGGTAAGAACTCCCCACAACAAAAAGTAGTCCCCAAGGGTATAAAAAACTTGAAAACTTTATTGAATTTTTTAAAAAAGTCCAATGGAACACCAGACATGATCAGCACAGCAAAAAATTTTAAACCGACGCGTTTTCGGGGAGGCGTCCCCTATTCATGGTGTGATTCAGTTTTGACAATTTCCTTTATATAGTGTTCTTTTTTAGCACCTTATTACTATTTAAAAAATACACAAACCCTAACAAAAAAAACCTTTTTAGGGAAAACAATATAAATACAAATGCAAAAAAAATAAAAAAATGCTGTTTGGGGTGCTAAAATTTAAGAGTAAAACATGTGTCATGACGCTTATTTAACCCAAAAGGGAATTTCTAGTTTTAAGGGGGAATATCCCCATTCTTCAGGGGACAAAATTTTTTTTCCGTAAATCCCCTCCTCTTAATTTTTTAAGACTACCTCAATTAAATTCCCAAGAAAAGTGCGGTGTCCCCCCCAGGGGGGGGGGGACTCATAAAAAATTTTTTTGGGGCCATAGACACTTAGTGGTAGGATTTTTTTTATTATTCTAAAAAGATGTCTGCATATCCCGATTTTTTTAAATTTCCCTTACTACGCACCCACGTATTGTATTGACATAAGGCACGTTATTAAATAAAACCATATTTTTCGTATTCCCGTTCGCATATGAGGGATTTTTTAAAACCCTTTTTTTTTAAAAAACTGAAAGGGGAGGAAATTCCTTCGTGCACTGGGCTTTAATTTGGGCACGTTGTGCATCGTTTTTTTCCCCCCAACGTTTAAAAACCCTTTGGTTTTTAAACCCCATTTTATATTGGTTTTTTACCCTGTTTTGAAAAGGCGGGGTGATAGCAATTTTCCCTAGGGGGGTGCCCGTTTTTAAAAAATTTTTAGTTTTTTTAAATAATTTCTCGAATTATTTTTGTCGCACAAAAAAAAAAAAGGCGGAAAAAATTTATTTTTAATGATTTTGAAAAATTTTATTATTTTGGCACTATAGGGTTGGGGCTAAATACTATATTTTCCTTTTTCTATTATCGTAACTTTTGTATTTTTTTTGTTTTTTAAATAGATCTTCTCTAGTTTTTTTTGCCACTTTTTTCATAGGGGGGTTTTTAAGGTTTTTTTCCGTATAACCTCTCTGCTCAACCCTTCTACGGCTTTTATCTTTTTCCGCTTCAAATATTGCGTTAGTAGATGAATTCCCGTTTTAGGCGGTTTTAACTCACCATATGAATATTATTTATTAAAAGGGTTTGGGGAAGTAATAAAATCTGCCTTTTAATATTAAATTTTTTGCAGTCCCCTTTTTCTGTAAAGTGCACTAATTTGATTATTTTCCGGGCCAGTAAAGGGTTTACATCTAAGAAAGCTTTTGGGAAATTTAATGTGCCATTGTGATGTAAATTTTAAATTATAGTCTTTGGTGATTTTATAAATCCAAAAAAAATTCACCAAAGGGTAACCCATCCCCCCCCCCACACCGGGAGGAGGTCATCAATGCCCTCCCTTTCCCCCTTTATGTGGGGGAGGGGAAGGTAAAGGGAACCACCGGGGAAAAAAACAAAAATTTTTCCTCCCATCCCACCATGAAAGGATATTAGCAGTGCGGGGGAGCATTTTGGCCCCCCTTTGATGCCACCTTTCCTTCGGGGAGGTAAAACTTTCCCATCAAATGAGAAATAGTTTTTTTTTCAATAAGAATTCCACACTCATACTATGAACTCATTAATAACGTCTGAAATATCGACTGTGTTTTTAAAAAAAATTTTCCAAAATGGACCCCTGCCTATAAAGGGGGAGGGAAAGGGATAAGTCCAACCACGTCAAAAGATAGCCAGGAATAAAAATTTTTTCCATTTTAATTTTGACATGACGGGACCAAGCTTTTTTGGGTCACGAATTAACCGGGTTTTGTGATAAAAAAAGGGGCTGTAGTAATGTATCTACCCCAATTGCCTAAAATTTCCGTGGCTGATCCAAGCCACTTACAATAACCCCTTTTGGCGGGGGAAATACATTTTTATGAAATTTTTTGGGGAGGGAGTCAGGTTGGGGAAAAAAATTTTGGGAAAGGTACAAATAATTTCTTTTTTGCTAATTTTTGGGTGAGAGCCCCCAAGTAATTTTCCCTCATCAAAATACCCGGTTTAACTTTTGTTAATATTCTTTCCGGGATCACCTCCCTATTGGGAGATATGTCTCTATGTCTGCTAAAAATTTTTTCTTTTAATTTTTTTAAGGTACAGACCTGCATTCATTCCCACAACTCCACCCCCCTTTAATTTTACTGGGTCTCACAATAGATCTTTTTTTCTGTATTTGTTTTTAGGGGCTTTTTGCTCCCTTTTAATTAACATTAAAAAACCCGGGTGTTTATGTTTTTTTAACCCATTTTTTTATGTCCATATAGAGTTTTTTTTAAATTTCTTTTTCGACGTTTTCTTGGAATTCATCAAGCCCAGTTTTTTTCGGATTGCAAGGGAAGAAATTTTTAAATTTTTCTTTTTGAAAACCCGGACACATATTTTTTTCCTGTAACAAAGTTTCATTCTCCAATGAAACGAAGTGACACTAAGCTGCATTTTTTCCTCATACAAAGAGCATATCAAATTGGGGGTACCCATAGATAGTTTTAAAAAGCTGAAAAAATTTCTTCCACATAAAAATTTTTTTTAAATTAGGTTGTAAAAAACCCCCCTTAAGGGGAAATATTTTTAATGGTTAAAAGTCTCGAAAAATTTTTTTTCCCCTAATAACTTTTTAAAAACAAATAAAATTTTTGGGGAATTGGCACATACCCCCCCTTTCCCCCCCCAAAAAAGAAAAAAAAACCCGGGGTTTTTTGATTTTCGTGGGGAATTACTTGAAAATTTTTGACCAAAATGTCTTTTACTTCGTCTCCGGGTATTTCTGAGATTTTTTTTCCTAGGGTTTTTCCCCCAAACCTCCCGGCCCCTTTTTTTTGGAATGCTTTGCTGTTTTCTTTTCCTATAGTATTGTTTTTTTTTTGTAAGGGAAATTCCTCGGGTATGGTTTCTGAAAATTCTGAGGTGTCTTCTAAATGTCGACGGAAAAAGGGGTTTCCCCGGGACAGTTTTAAATCGGGCAAACGACATTTTGTTTTTTTTAACACTTTTTTCTCATTGTATAATACCTTGGATTTTTAGAAAAAAAATGGGGTTTTTCTTTCTGGGAACCATGTGAACCCCAAATTTTCCCTTCTCAAAATCTTGTAGATCCCGGAAAAATTTTTTTTTTATATTTGCATAAGGGATTTTTTTCTAGTTTTTCCCTAGATTTTTTTTTAAATTTTCTCTTCCAGGTTAGTATATACAGGAAATTGATTTATACAGCCCCAAAGGGAAAATTTTTAAACAAATGATTTCCTAAATTGGTATGCTGTAGAAATAGATTCTTGAGATGGGTTTTAATAACCCAAATTAGCTTTAATAAACAATCGCTAAATTTAAAATTCCCGGGCCATTCCTTTTCAAAAAAAATCATAAATATTGCGTGGTGCAATGTTTTTTCAAAGGGAGTCCTTTTGGGGGCTTTTTTTTTTCTCAGTGTACGTTTGCAAGGGGTTTTTGCTCCCACCAAAAAAATTTTTAACCCCCTTGGGGGGCTAATTTCTCCCCCTGTGCTGAGTTTTTTTCAACCCCCCCTTTTTCAGAATTGGGGTTTGGGCACACTAGCTTTGGAAAAAAATTTGAGCACCTTTTTGGGCTTCTCCCACCCAACTGCTGAAAAAACTGGCGGGAAAGGGACATATTTGAGATGATTGCCACACAAGTAAAAATGTCCACAATAACCAAAAATTTATTTTTGCCCAACAGGAAAGTAGGGGGCACGAAAAGACCCAAACTCCGGATTACCATACAGAGAAAAATAGAAAAAAATCTTCAGCTCACCTACAAATTTTTGAAACGAGAAAATGGGAAAACCCGAACCATCTCCTGTCAAATTTCGAAGGGGAAAAATCTTAAGTACTCCAGCAACTGTAGTAGTCTTCAATGGTATAAAAAACTTGTAGCTTTATTGAATTTTTTAAAAAAGTCCATTTTGAGAACAGCCAACATGATCACAAAAGGCAAAAAATTCACCGACGCTTTTGGGGAGGCGTCCCCCTTATTCATGGTGTGATGTCAGTTGTGACAACTTTTTTTTAAAAAAGTTTTTCTGTTGAGACCTTATTATTTACTTAAAATTACCCCAAACACTAAAAATTTAAAAACCTTTGAAAGATAACAATAAAAATACAAATGCAAATAAAAATACAAAAATGCTTTTGTTGTAGCTAGATTAAGTAGTAAAACATGATGTCATGCCCTTTATTTTAACCTAAAAAATTCTGGGTATTAAGGCGGAATATCCACCATGCTTCAGGGGAACAAAATTTTTTTTCTTTAAATCCCCTCCTTTTAAGGGGTTTATGTACTACCCAATTAATTACTTTATAAAGCATGCCTTTTGGGAAAATTTTTTTAAAAAAAGCACAGCATTACAGACAAAAATTTAATGGATTCATATTTGGATTTGGGAATTCTTATTGAAAAACAACTTTTTTCTCATTTGAGGGAAAAGGGTTTTAACCCCCAGAAGAGGGGTGAAACAAGGGGGAGGCCAAATGCTCCCCCACCGTTTAATTTACCCTACAGGGAGTGCTTTGGAGGAAGAATTTTTGTTTCTCCGGGGGTTCCCCCTTTTCTCCCCCCCACATCAGGGTAGGGGGGGTACATTGATGACCTCCTCCTGGTGGGGGGGGAGGGTTTTTACCATGGGTTAAATTTTTTTTTTGGAAATTATAAAATCACAACGACTATAATTTAAAATTTCATCACAATGGCACAAAATACAATACTTTCTTAGATGAAATTTTTTTCCTGGCACGGAAGAAAATTTCAAACCCTTTGTGACCCCTTTAAAGAAAAATTTACTCCCCAAAAAATTTCAATATTAAAGGGGCAGATTCATTACCCCCCAAACAAATAAAAAAATAATTCCAAAAGGTTTAGTTAATCCGCCTAAAACCCCAATTCATCTACAAACCGAAAAATATTTGAAGGGGAAAAAAACAGATAAAAAGTAAAGACAGATTGAACAAAAGGGAGGTTAACGGAAAAATCCTTAAATCAGCTATAAAAAAATTTGGGCAAAAAAAATTTAGAAGGTTTCTAAAAAAAAGAAAAAAGAAATAAAAAGGGATTTTACTGATAATAAAATTTACAAATATAGAAAATTTAAGCACAACAAGGGGGCAAAATTAATAAAATTATCAGAATCATTAAAAATAATCCCCCTTTTTCGGGTGCCGACAAGAAATATTCGAAAATTTTTAAAAACAAAAAAATTTTATTCAAGGGGGGCCCAACACTAGAAATTTTCTATCACCCCACCCCTTTTCAAAAAGAAAAAAAACCCCACATACTAACTGCTTAAAAACCCAAAAGGGTTTTTTATCGTTGGGGGAAAACCCCGATGCACAACGTGCAAGTATGCACAGTGCACGAAGGAATTCCCCTTTCCTACATTTTACAAAAGAAAAGTTTTAAAAATATCATCATAGCGAACTGTTTTTACGAAAAATATAGTATATTTTTTAATAACTTTCACGTTTTGTCAACTTTCAATACGTGGGGAGCAGTAGTAAGAATTTAAAAAAAACCCCATTTTGCAGACTCTTTCAGACATAAAAAAAACTCCTACCCTAACGTGTCTATGGCCTCAAAACATTTTTTTGAGTGCCATTGGGGGGGACACCAGCCCTTTTCTTTTTAAGATAATTGAGGTAGGGACAAAAACCCTTAAAGGGAGGGTTATTTAAAGAAAAAAACCTTTTGGTCCCTGAAGCCTGGTGGATAATTTCCGCCTTAAAAAAAAAGAATTTCCCTTAGGGGTTAAAAAAAGCGTCATGACATCAGTTTCCCCTACTTAAAACCCCACTACAACCAAAAGCATTTTTTTTTATTTTGGGGTTTTTTCATTTGTATTTATATTGTTTTTTTATACAAGGTTTTTTTTTTGTTAGTGGGTTTTTGGGAAAATTTTTGGGAATAAAAAGGGGCTCAAAAGAACACTAAATAAAGGAATTTCACAACTGACATCACACCATGAATTTAAAGGGGGGGCCCCCCAAACGCGTCGGTGAATTGTTTTCTTTTGCTGAACATGTCTGGCTGTTCTTCCCTATGACTTTTTTTAAAAAATTCAATAAAGGGTACAAGTTTTTTTTACCATTTTAAAACCAAATTTTCCATTGGGGAGTATTACAAAATTTCCCCATTTGTAAGTGAATGTTTAAACTTGCCTGGGTAAAAATTTCTAAACCCCAAAATCAAAGTAATTAGTAAGTGATATAAAAGCTGATTAGATGGACCATGTAAATTCTTTTTGCTGTAGTCTTTCATCATTTTCTTATAGCCATACATGACCATGAGGTTGAATTTTTGATGGGTTAATCTCAGGGCCCTTTGGGGGCCCCATTTTAAAAGAAAACTGTCTAGGGAAATAAGACTTTCCCCTTTTGTTGCCCCCTAAACAAAACCCAAACAGACTTCCCCCTTCCCCATTTTTTTATAGTGCCCCGAAAAAAAAAAAAAAAAGTTGCCCGTTCCCGACGGTTGCTATGGGAAACAAAGTCTTAGACTTAGGCAGTTTTCATACATGAGGCTCTATATGTATTTTATTATATGGCATGATATAATTATAAGAAGTACTCTAAGTGCATGAATGGCGATGAGCGGAGAAAAGCCCTTCCCCTTCCCTTTTACATGCACATATTTAAACTGTCCGAAAACCAGACGGAAGAAAGGGAAAAATGTTTAATCTTTTTCGGGCGGCCCGGAAAAAACCCGCACGGGGTTTTTTATTAAAACCCGTTGTGGGTCCCTTTGCGGGCCCTTTTTTAGAAAAGTTTGTAAAAATTTCAAAACCCTCCCGAAAAACCCGGCCGCAAACCCGTGCCGTGGGGGACCCTGGGCCCTAAGAGTTAAGGAGTCCTTCTTTGGTTTTTTCCATATCGGGTGTGAGTTTTGTGAAAAAAAAAAACCCAAAACTACTGTTTTCTTATTTTTTTTTAAAATTGTAAATTATTAAACATTTTAAAGACTTTTTTACGTCGGCTGGTGCAGGTTTTCTTCTTTCAGGCAAAATCTTTTTGGGCGTTTTCTTTCGAAAATCGGGTAAAAAAATAAAAAATTCCCCCCTTTCCCGGGGTTTAAAAAAAAAAAGAAAAAAAACCAAAAAAAATGGGAAAAATAAATAAATAAAAAAAAAAAAAAAAAAAATTTTAAAAAAAAAAATAAAATTGTGCATACATTAAACACACAAGAAAACCTTAAAACTTTTAGGTATCCCCCACCCCTTAAAAAAACCTTTTAGAAATTTAAAACAAAAAAGCAATGTGGGAAAAGGGGAATGAAAAGTGGGAAAAAAAAAAAAAAATAAACAAACGAAAAAAAAAAAATTTTTCAAAAAAAAATTCTGCAATTATTTTAAGTGAACCCAAACCCTCCCCATAAAAATACAAACTTGTTTATTGGGGAAAAAAAAAAAAGTTAAAACTGTTGGGAAAAAACAATGGGGGGCAAAACCCAAAATGTCTTTGGTTTATTAACACTTTTTAGGGTGCCCCCTTAAGGGGGGTTTAAAAAAATTAAAAACCTTTACAAAGACACCCCTTATAACCAATTTTACACCCGTATTTTACAATAGTTTTTTTATTCACCCGCCACAAAATTTGGGGAAAAAATGTCTAGAAAAGAGTATAATTTTGGGAAAGGGGGGTTACATGAGAAGTAAAAACTATTGTAGCCACGTGTAACCCCCTAATTTTTAGTTTGTTTTCCCCTCCCATAAGTTCATTGTCCCCCCGAGCGGTGGGGTAGGAGAAAACACCGCTTACCCACAAAAACAATGATCATTTCTTCACTTATCTCTGTCGCCCCTCAGAAGCAGCAGCATTTTGGGAAAACATTAAAAGATCGTACTAAGTAGTATAAAAAAAGTAAATCCACACTTTTGGGTGAGATTAACAATTTTCTAGACTGTCCTGTGTCTCTGCATTTCTGTCTCTGCCTTTGTCTCTCCACAACAAAAACCTCCCCCCATCCCTCTTCATAGACGAAAGGGCACATGTAACCCCGACCCTTGGCCCCTGACAATCCATCATGTAAATGCAAGACATTTCAACAGTAGTAAATGATAATTTTAGGAGGGAAATGTGAGAAGAAAAGGAGCCTGATAAGCGTTTTTCTCTGATATATTACATTACAAAATTTCTTATTCTTGCCCGGGGACGGTTTATTTAAAACAGATAAAGGGGACCAAATTTAAAGGGGAAAAAATAAATTTCTACCCACAGTAAGGGGCCTCCCCTTTTACAAAAGGGTTTTTTCCGCCCCGTATTGGGCGGGCCGGGACCCGCGCGCCGGAATTTTCGCTTCAATTTCGGCCCCAATCCGCGGGAAACAATTTTCGTAATTCCACTGCTCCATTGAGAACAGTTGGGGAAACCGTCGCCCCCCCCCCGGCCAATGCCCCCCCCCGCGGGGGGGAGAAAGTACACACAATTTTTTACGGGGCTAAACCGCCGAAACAATGCATTTTCTATGGGGCCGGGAACGGGGCCCCCCCCCATCCCGGCCCCCCCCCGACCCCCTTTTTCACGGGGGATTTTGGGGCGCTCAAAACGGGGTACAAAAACCGTCGGGAAAAAGCCCCTGTGAACCGGGCCCCAAAACACTAAACTAAAAAAGAAATTACCCCGAATTATTATGTGTAACTGTGTAAATTGTTACATTATTTATGTGGATCAGCTGTTTATATTGATATTTTATTACTTAACACTGATCTTTTTTTTTTTTTCACTTGTAAGGTGCATTCTGTATTCCTGTGAGTGCTTCATATGTCTTGACTGAAAAATGGATTCTGGGAGATGTTCTCTGTAAAGTCTGGCTGATAGCAGACCACCTTATGTGCACGGCTTCAGTTTTTAATATTGTTCTCATCAGTTATGACCGTTTCTTCTCCATCACATTGGCTGTATGTGTTCTATATTTCATTTCTATCATTTTTCACAATTCCAACCAAATGTTTTTGTGCTTCATAACCATTAATTTTTTTTCGAATGTAAAAATTACCAAACATTATTGAGGATCTGTGCCGTGAGATTACCTCCAATAAGAAATAAATTGTGGGGCTTCATGTGTCCAAACACCCTTTGTGTTTGCTGGAGAACTCCATGTCCTGTAATCTTTTCCAAGTCAACCCAAAGGGTTCTTGTTTTGTTAAAGCAGTTTCCAGAGACACATAAAACATGACAATATAAAAGTAAGCAAAGATGCCCTGATCGCCTTAATGGAGGAGTGATCACATGATCCCAGAACTGTAAACTTTTTTTTTAGAATGCTGTGACATGCCGTTGCAGTGAGTTGACTTGCCCTACAGTATGTGTGGGCGTTTCAATGCACTTCTTGTCATGTGGGTGAGAGAGTCAGAATTGTATATTAGAAGGAAGGAAGGAGGGAAGGAAAAGATGAGTATTCTGACACCATTGGTGAACCCATACACACAGAAGAGGCAGGCAGCTGCATGAGACCATGTGTCAAATGAAAAACAAATTAGATGGTTTATTTTTATTATAAGAACAATAGTCATATATTCAGCATGACAATGATCCCAAGCACATCGCCAAGGTCCTGGAGTGGCCTAGCCAGTCTCCAGATCTCAACCCCATAGAAAACCTTTGGAGGGAGTTGAAAGTCCGTGTTGCCCAGCTATAGCCCCAAAACATCACTGCTGTAGAGGAGATCTTGTGAAGACTTACAGAAAACGTTTGACCTCTGTCATTGCCAACAAAGGATATAAAACAAAGTATTGAAATGAACTTTTGTTATTGACCAAATACTTATTTTCCACTATAATTTGTAAATAAATTCTTTCCAAATCAAAAATGTGATTTTCGGGATTTGTTTTCTCATTTTTTCTCTCATAGTTGAGGTCTACCTATGATGTCTATTACAGGCCTCTCTCATCTTTTTAAGTAGGAGAACTTGCACAATTGGTGGCTGACTAAATATTTTTTCCCCCACTGTATTTTGTGCCTTTTGTGGCAAAAAAATAAAAATAATCAGAAATGGGTCTGGGATGAGGAAAAAAATAAAATACCTCCAAATTCCCCTCCGCTGCAACTCTGAAGATCCCTAGCGATTCTCTTAACTTCTGGGTTCTTATCCCAACACACAGGAGAGGCTTATGCTATATTCACTAGCAATGGACCACAAGCCTGCGTCTTGGGACAAGAAGTTAAGTGAAGAGGACTGAGTCGCCATGGAGCTCTGAACCTACAGAGGTTGGGGACAGGCAGGCGTGAATAACTTCTGACCAATGTGGTCCCATTTCAAATTCTTTTTGTTTTCTAACAGACAAGCTCTTTAATTTTACACATTGATGAAGTATCAGATTATGGAAAACCGCTTCAACCTGCAACCAGATTATATTGAAGAACTCCTTCCATGTAAACCAAACACAGTTCTCCTACAGTGATATTTGATACAAAGTAATATGTTTAAAGAGTTGTCCATGAGTGCTGACTGATTGGAATATTTTCTGGACTTGTCCTCCAATTGTCAGGTTCTAGTTTACCCTGTCTGAATCCTTCTTTTTCTTATAGTCCTATATACTCCTAAGGGTATGTCTTCTCTGACCCCTATCAGAGGAGGACTGGCATTATCACATACAAATACTTTTGAGGGCATTAGTATTCTTACAATAATAGATAATTCCATGGCACACAAAAAATGTGATGATAATAGGGTTTATTAAAGGTTACAGGGGTTACATATTAGTCAATAAATCAATCAAATCGAGGGGATAAATGAGGATACAGAGTAGAATATAATGAGGTAATAAAGTAAGCCGTGTTGAAAAAAGTAGTGGCCAGTAGACAAAAGGTCTCTAATAGTGGAGGGCCAAGAGAGATGCTATAAGATACAGACGTCCGGAGATATTGGCTGCCATCTGTCCTGCACTCCTGTATCTTATAGCATCTTGGCCCTCCACTATTAGAGACCTTTTGTCCACTGACCATTACTTATTTCAAGCCGGCTTACTGTATTACTTTATTATTATTTATTTTAGAGCGCCATTGATTCCAGGGTGCTGTACATTCAAGGGGAGTTACATACATAACAAATGTTGGACAAATACAATGGTGACGATAAATGACAAATGACACAGAGGGAGGAGAGGACCCTGCTCGCGAAGGCTTACAATCTACAAGGAAAGAGGGGAGAAACAGAATGTGTGGGGAACCTCATTATATTCTACTCTGTATCCTCATTTAGCCCCACGATTTGATTGATATCCTTAGATGTCACTTGATAAAGGCATAAATTGCTTGTACAATATACGGTAATATGTAACCTTTGTCCTTTTGATTTGCTTGATCTCATAATATATACTTTGTGCCATCCAATTATCTATTTTTGTACTATAGGGCCTTGCTGACCCTTTCCACCTGAGCACCCGTTTGCTAATACTTCCCGGTGTGCGTAACCACTATACTAATAGGGCATTAGTATTCTTGGCACAGAAGTGCATTGCACTGATTTGGTATTATACTGTTACATCAACTTTGAGCCTGTGGAGGTTAGAGATTATTCAGATATTACTATGTGAGTCATCATTCCTAAAGATCAGATTTGCTGAAACAAAATTGTACGAGTGTAGAGTGGTGCAATTTCAACACTACAAACTTATCAACCCCAAGATTGTATAATACTCCAAAATATATATCCTGTGTACATTAAATGGTTTTGGTATGGAGTTGGTATGACCATTTTAATAATTAGAAACAGATGTTTAGAATATTTTTTATTCGGGCTTCAACATTGGGAAGCAATTGGGCAAAAACTGTAATAGGTGAATAATACTATGTGCCTTAATCTTCTCCTAGACCTGGGGTGTCAAACTCAAATACACAGTGGGCCAAAAATAAAAACCTGGACAAAGTCACGGGCCATCTGTAATATTTATTGGAAAAGGTCTACTGACAGCAGTCTGTTAACTCACTGTGTCCTATGGTCTTCACAGTGCTTCTTATTTGCTGCATGGTGTGGCATCTACATTTGGAGTACCCTGTTGCCTGCAGAGATGCTGGGGCTGAGAAGGAGCTGGAAGGGTTAAGTGTTCAGGTTCCAAATCCTCTTTTCTCCCTGTGAGCTCCTCCTTTCTTATCAGTCTTCACTGTGCCTTAATAGTTGTCCTACTGTCTGAGTTGTTTCTCCTGCCACATGGTCCCTTATCTGGTCTATGCAGGTGGAGGGAACGAGTCAGAGCAATGGTGTAGTGACACCTCCTGGTTTCTTCCTCTTTTCCTCTGTACACTGCCTGGCCATTACTTGCGAGCCAAATAGAATTAGGCTATGTCTACACTGCATCGGACAAAAAACGTCCAGAAAGCGGCCGTTTTTTGTCCGATGCAGGACCACGGCTTTTGTCACGCTTTGTGCAAAAACCGCGGTCGCTTCTCGTTTTCCTGACATCGCCCATACACGTGTATTGTATGGGAAGACGGCAAGAAAATGAGAAGCGCCGGTGTATTATACAACATGTTTTATAATACGCCGCTGCCGAAAGACAGAGAAAAGACGAGCTCTGTAGACTGCAGCTCGTCTTTCCTATTGCCACCTATGGGGCCGCAGGAACGATTGCATCTTCGGCGCTTTTAAAAAATGAAAAGTGCCGAAGATACGATCGTTTCCTGTGCAGTGTAGACATAGCCTTACACTGCAGACCAAATTTGGCACTTGGGCCTGAGTTTGACCCCTGTCTTAGACCATCCGCTAAGTCCTCACTTTATCTAATTTGAAAACACAGATACCTGACCATACTCACAGCGTGGACCAGCCATGGAGCCGTGAGTATGACCACATGTCTGTGTTTTTAATTTAAATTGAGGACTCAGCAGATGGTATAGGAGAAGATTAAGGCACTGAGTATTCACTTATTACCGTATGTTTTTTTGCTTTCCAGTGTTGAAGTCCAAAAAAATTATTTATATTCTATATTTTAAAGAAGAATGGTCTTTTTCTACTGAGGCACCACTGTTCGGATTGAGAATTTTTATATATTCTATTGTTTTTATTGAGATGTATAGAATAATTGCAGCTGTATGTTCTTTTCTGTGTAATGTCTGCCTAGTGGATAAAAATCTAAGTATATTGGCATTACTTTACAAATGTTTCTCTAATCAAAAATCATTTTTGTATGTTGCATTTGTTGTATTTACCACATCTCTTTGTGAGTATATTGCAGACTTAAAAAAGTATAAGGAAATGAGAAAACTGATACCAATCTCTTTGCCTATTTTGTTGATTAGGTGGTGTATCGCTCTCAACAGAGGAACCATTGTCAGACTATGGCTAAGATGGCTGCTGTATGGATACTATCCTTCATGTTATACAGCCCAGCTATTATCTTATGGGAATATGTTAATGGTGACCCTCGTCTTCCTGAAGGTGCCTGTGTTGCTGGATATTATTATAACTGGCACTTTCTTCTCGGAGCATCAACCTTTGATTTCTTTCTTCCATTGATTAGCATAACATTCTTCAATCTCAGTATATACTGGAACATTAGGAAGAGGAGTAGGAAAAATCATCAGGTATTTACACCGCCAGTTCCTGATCTATCCCATCATAAGAGGATGTGCTCAAGGCTAGCTGTCTTATTTAGAGCCAGGGATGGAAATGACAGAAGACAGGAATCAAGAAGTGTATCCCAGCCATCCTTTATTGCTGACATCTCCTCCTCAGAAAGCAGAGTCCAAGCTATGAAGCTCTCAAGGGACAAAATAGTTGCTCAGTCTCTTACAGTTTTGGTTTGCGTTTTTGGGATATGTTGGGCACCATACACACTTTTCCAGACCATCCGTGCAGCTTGTCATGATAACTGTGTGGAATCTTACTGGAACCAAGCTACGAGTTGGATGCTATGGATTAATTCATCAGTGAATCCTATTATCTATCCTTTGTGCCATAAAAGCTTTAGAGATGCTTTAGTAAAAATGTCTCAGAAATGTAAAATTCGATTTTGATGACTTTTAACAATAAAAATTTTATTTTTCAATTATCAGCAACACATTAACTACACTTAATACTAACTTTAAGGGGTTGTCTTTTTTAAAAAAAATTACAAGGCATTGGGGCCAGGGTGGGCCAATAAGGAAAAATACCTGAAACTTACCTAGCTGTTCCCAACCACTGCCACTCTGGAGCTCCTAGTGATTCACTCCCCTCGACTTCTGGGTTCTTGTTGTGACACGCTGTAAGGCTATGTTCACACGGCTTATTTCGGGGCGTATTTACGGACGTATTTACATCCGCAAATAGGTCCTGAAATAAGTTTCAAATAATGAACAATTAGATTAGCATTGATTCCAATGTAAAATACGCGTCATTCACACGAGGCGTATTTTCGCGACGTATTTGCGGACGTAAATATGTCCGTAAATACGATCGTAAAATTAAGTCCCCTGTCACTTATTGAGGCGTAATTTGCAACGTAAATCCCCATAGTAAAGAATGGGGATTGTATTTACAACGCGAAATACGTGCCACACTTTGTGACACGTATTTGAAACGTATTTCGGGACGTATTTGCAGACGTAAATACGCCCCGAAATAAGCCGTGTGAACATAGCCTAAGTGTAGGACATCTGTGGTTTGATTTCTTTACCTGTGTGGATTGGATGAGTTCTTTCCAACATCTGGTGAGAATTTCATGTCAATAGCACATTTAGAAATATATTTACTTAGAAAATTGATGAGGTGCTCAATACTTATTTCACCCGCTGCATATAGAGCTCAGCACATGTAGCAGGTTGTATAAGAACTAGTCTGTGTACAAAAACATTGTCAAGTGTTTTCATCTGTACCATTTTCTGATGTCTATGCCTTCTTGATCACTTTATATTTTAATTTGTGGGGAGGCAAAGCGACCAAAAATGACTTGATTTTGGAGGTATGAATTTTTTATGCCTTTCACCATGCAGACAGACATGGGGACAACAATTATGATTAATTTTTATTGTTTTATGTTTTATATAAAACAGGAGAAAGGATGTTTTGAGCTTTTAATATTGCTGGTATAATATTGCAGAATAATGTACAATTACTGCCCTGCCTCAGACAAAGCGTACTAGGTTCAGTAAGATGGCAGGTCTGGAGGTCTTCACTAGGCTCCAAGCTGTCATGACTGCCAGTCAGCAACCCGCGACTGTATCACAGGAGAGTTGGCCAGGAAATGGAAGGGGGCGCCCCCCTCCTGGATACCTGCTTTGAGGTCACTTTTGCAAAGTAGTGTCTTAAGGGGTGTATGAGGCTCTGAGAATGAAAAACCATGTAAAATTATATAGTCCCGTTACTCCTCCCACATATATGTGTAGCCTATTACAATAAATACTAAAACACGTGTACGCACAAGCACATTATAACCGTATGATGTCAGAGAAGACCAGGCCAATTGCATTACCATAAGGCTTTTGGGGCTTTGCTTTGGTTGTGTGTATGTCCAGTGTGCGACACAGTAGACCACAGCCGGCCTACTGCGCTATTGAGCCTGTGTCAACTGCTTGATCCCTGAAATGGGTAAGGCATACGTCTATTGGTACTAGCCGTTCATTGGGCACTTAATCTAATTATCCATGACATATAATGGGGGCATGTTTTAGTATGCATTGTGATAGGCTATACATATATGTGGGAGGAGTAATGGAACTATATAATTGCAGTGTTTTTTCACTCTCAGTTAGACCCCGATAAACTGCTGAGGATGCCACTTTTGTTATGAAAAATAACAGGAGGGTTTTGCCATTTTTCTTTTTATTATTGCAGTGCTTTTGTTCTGGTTATGGATGTATACTGCAGATACTTCGCTTTATCTATACATTATAAAAAGTGGTGGGTTGTAGATAGTAGGCATTACACGCAAGACAGGTACTCCTCTTAGAAGCGGTTCACCCAGCCAAATTTATATGTATGAGCTAGATAGTTCCAAGTATTTACATGCATTTTTCTCCATCTTCTGTCATGATCATGCCAGAAAGAACCCCAGCTTTGAGTTCTGGTCGCCGGCCATGGCCGATGCAACGTAAGCCATGGTTTCTGACATAGTGTCTCATTTGTGTTTACTAGTGTGAACTGAGTTTTCTCCCTGCTATCTTGATTGATTCCTGGCCGACGCCTGGGCCAGGAATCTTCCAGCACTCCATGGGTTAACCTGACTCCTTGCTCCTGGGTTATTGACAGCTCTACCTTCCTATCTGGTCTTCCGTGTTTTCCTACTAATGCCTTTGTCCTTAGTTCTCCTGGAAGGTATTTAAGGGCTCTTCTGTCTCCTCTCCTTGCTGGTTATACTGGTCTGTTTTTGCCTATTACGCACCCTCTCTATTCTGTGCCTCCCTGGTTGCCTTACTCTGCTTGGATCACGTTTATTCTTCTGCCTTCTGACTTTGTACCGCGTTCCTGATAGTTACCGACTTGGCTTGCTTGACCTTCCCATATTGTGTTTGTATTGTTTGTCTGCGTCTTGTGTTCTCACACTATTCAGTATAGTGCTCAGTCTTCTGGTTGGGGCTGACCTAGTAAGGAGTCGGGCACCCCAAAAGGCAGGGACAGGGGTTGGGACCAGTGTCATGGATTCACACTGTCTGTGTCTGTTTGTGCGCCCCTGACGGGTCCCTTACATCTTCATATTCCCAATTTATTATAAAAGATATGCTTTTTGTGCTGTGATTTTAGTTTAAAATCTTATATATAGTAAACTGATTAAAAGTTACATTTTATATATTGGTATAGCGGTAGATACAGTGGTTTTGTTGTTGCCTTTGCCACCAGTATCCACTGAGTTCCACTGAAAAAGACAAACCCATAGGAGGCTAAAGCACAAACGAAGTCTTTTTTTTTTTTTTTTTAAGGTCCCACAAGGCGTTATCTGCTTATGTTTGAGGTATCTATTGGGGTATTGCGAGGAAAGGTACCACAGCAGATATTGCAACATAACCACCATGTCCCCATAGAAATTAATACAGAAAAGATACAAGGTTGCTCACACTGCGTTATCTGTCTACCTTCAAGTTGTGGTACCGTGAGGAAAACTACGACAACATAGCTGCCATGGCCCCATATAGGTAAACTCCTTGATGACAATGGACATATGGGTTCGATTTATTATCGTTAAGGAGCTATGGAGAAGGCTCACAAGCTGAACCCGCTATAAAGTGGGTATGGAAAGTATTCAGACCCCTTTAAATTTTTCACTCTTTCATTGCAGCCATATGATAAGATCCAAAAAGTTCATTTTTTTGCTCATTAATGTACACTCTGCACCCCATCTTGAAAGAAAAAAAGTAGATATTTTTGCTAATTTATTAAACAAGAGAAACTGAAATATCACATGGTCATAAGTATTCAAACCCTTTGCTGTGACACTCATATTTAACTCTGATCCTCCTTGATATGGTTCTACTCCTTCATTGGAGTCCGGCTGTGTTTAATTAAACTGATTGGACTTATCGTAGTCCTTCCAAAGCCGGGTAAGGATCCTGCCTTTTGTGAGTCATATCGTCCCATATCCTTACTCCAGTCTGACATCAAGATCCTGGCCAAATTAATGGCTAGGCGGCTGAATAAGGTTATTTTATCTATTAGCATGCAGATCAATCTGGGTTCATGCCTGGGAAGTCGACAGCACTGAACTTAAGGAGATTGTTTACTAATCTGCAGGCTGCACACGATGAAGTGGGCTCAAGGATTGTAGTGTTACTAGACGCTGCCAAAGCCTTTGACTCCATTGAGTGGTCATACCTTTTCATCACGTTGGAGAAATTTGGTTTTGGACCTTCCTTTATAAATTGGGTGCGGCTGCTTTATAGAGAACCGGTTTCGAGGGTAACAGTTAATGGGTGGGTTTCAGAACCATTTATCCTGTACCGAGGAACGAGGCAGGGATGTCCTATTTCCCCCCTCCTTTTTGCCTTAGCGGTGAAGCCCTTGGCAGCCAAAGTAAGGTCAGACGCTCGCATTAGAGGCCTGTCCACCGCTTCTATCTGTGAAAAAATTAGCTTATATGCTGATGACACTCTGTTGTATTTATCTGACACGAATGACTCCTTGGACTCCACGCTGGCAGTAATTGGGGAATTCGGGTCTTTCTCCGGGATTGTCATTAATTGGGAGAAATCTAAAGTCCTACCGATTGACCAATCGGTTCCCACGGCACGGGCTGTGGCATCGCCACTGGTTTGGGCCTCTTCCATTACCTATCTGGGGATACAGGTGTCTAGATCGGTTCAAGAATTTGTAATGCTGAATATTTCTCCCATCTGTGACTTCCTACAAAACAAAGTTAATAATTGGAATAAATTGCATCTCTCAACGGCGGCACGTATTAGTTTGGTTAAGATGTCACTTCTGCCCAAAATACTGTACGTTCTCCAACAGGCTCCGGTGTACCTTCCGAACAACCTGATCCACCGCATACGGGGTATACTGCTAGCATTTATATGGCAGGGTCGCAGACACCGCATAGCTGCGGACTGTCTAACGGCCCCTTGGGACGAGGGGGGGAGCGCTTTCCCGGATATCAATCTATACTATTTAGCAGGACAGTTGTCTCATTTAGCAATGTGGGATTCTGCTGAAAAGCATAGGGTTCATAGGGTTGATCGTCTCTCCTTTTAGCGACAGGTATCTACATCCCTTACAGCTCTTGTTCTGTGGCATGGCTTTTGCGGAAGGCAGATTGCGCGACTTCCCGATTCTAAGGCAGGCCCTTATGGTTTGGCAAAAAGTGCACTTGCTATTCTATTCTGAGGGTATTGATCCATTCTCCCCAGTATGGCATTGTAAATTGTTTTCGGGGCTGGTAAGCATGTCCCGTGAGATTGATTGGAGCTCTCGAGGGGTGTGGTATATCTCTCAGATTTGCGCCAGGGAAGGGTTCAGACCATTTCCAGAGTTGCAGGCTGAATTTGGGCTTCCCTCCTCCCAGTTATTTACTTACCTCAGGGTAAAACATGCAGTTACTTCTCAGTTGGGCCTAACAGATGTGGTATTTAATAAATTCCCGTTCCCCCGCCTGCTCCTCTCCCCCCCGACTACCCATGTGATCTCTCATTTCTATGCTCTCCTCTCTGCGCAAAGCAGGGAGGGCCGCTTAGTGAAACTCAGGGAAAAGTGGGAGACGGATCTGGGCGCAGTGACTGACAATCAATGGGAAGTTGACTCAATTATTTATTGTACATAAGTCCTACTATACTACATCACGACTAAGTAAGTTCAGACAGGGATATGTGGACGAATGTCCCAAATGCCACCTAACTTCAGGTTCCTTCATGCACCTAATTTGATAAAATTTGGGGACGGTGGTTGAGCTCCTCTGGCACAGTTCCTCGAGAGAGAGCTCTGGATTATGAATCTCCTGCAAGTCCTTGAGATGCGGTCCTCCCAGGCGTGGTTCCATACTCTACCTTCCTACTATTTTTCCTGGGTACCCTGCACAGGGATGTTACATAATTATATCTTTTTTTTTTTTTGATTCTCTTGCCGTTCTAGTGGGTTGAATGTAACTTGTGTATACAACTGAGACGATAGCAAAATTGAGAGCAATTTTCTTAGTTGTTACGTTCTCCCTGGTTCGTTGCAGGGAAGTTAGGTTCCAGTCTGTAATATTACTTGGGTACTCTTGTTTATTACAATGTGGTGTCTCTGTAATCATGTGTATGTAACTATGATACCTTATTACAATGCTGTACTGTGTATGACCACAAATAATTCTGTCATTATGTACCTACTATTGGATCCTTCAAATAATGTTTATTTGCTAAGCAAAAAAAAAAAAAAAAAAACTGATTGGACTTGATTAGGAAAGGCACACACCTGTCTATATAAGACCTCACAGCTCACAGTGTATGTCAGAGCACATGAAAATCATGAGGTCTACGGAACTGCCCAAGGAGCTCAGAGACAGAATTGAGGCAAAGCACAGATCTGGCCAAGGTTACAAAAGAATTTCTACAGCACTCAAGGTTCCTAAGAGCACAGTGTCCTCCATAATCCTTAAATGGAAGAAGTTTGGGATGACCACAACTCTTCCTCGACCTGGCCGTCCAGCCAAACTAAGCAATCGTGGGAGAAAAGGCTTGGTGAAGGAGGTAAAGAAGAACCCCAAGATCACTGTGGCTGAGCTCCAGAGATGCAGTAGGGAGATGGGAGAAAGTTCCGTAGACCTCAAAGGCAACTATCGCTGCAGCCTCCACCAGTCGAGGCTTTATGGCAGAGTGTGCCGACAGAAGCCTCTCCTCAGTGCAAGACATATGAAAGCCCGCATACAGTTTGCAAAAAAACACATGAAGGATTCTCAGGCTATGAGAAATAAGATTCTCTGGTCTGATGAGACGAACATTGAACTTTTTGGTGTTAATTGTAAGCGGTATGTGTGGAGAAAAGAAGGCCCTGCTCATCACCTGCCAATACAATCCCAACAGTGAAACATGGTGAAGGCAGCATCCTACTATGGGGGTGTTTTTGCAAGGAAGGAAAGATGAATGCAGCCAAGTATAGAGATATCCTGGATGAAAACCTCTTCCAGAGTGCTCTGGACCTCAGACTGGGCCGAAGGTTCATCTTCCAACAAGACAATGACCCTAAGCACACAGCTAAAATAACAGAGCAGTAGCTTCAGAACAATTCTGTGACCATTCTTGACTGGCCCAGCTACAGCCCTGACTTAAACCCAATTGAGTATCTCTGGAGAGACTTGAAAATGGCTGTCCACCAACGTTCACCATCCAACCTGAGGGAACTGGAGAGGATCTGCAAGGAAGAATGGCAGATGATCCCCAAATCCAGGTGTGAAAAACTTGTTGCATCATTCCCAAGAAGATTCATGGCTGTAGTAACTCAAAAGGGGGCTTCAACTCAATACTGAGCAAAGGGTCTGAATACTTATGACCATGTGATATTTCAGTTTTTCTTGTTTAATAAGTTTGCAAAAACATCTACATTTCTGTTTCTTTTCTTTCAAGATGGGGTGCAGAGTGTTTAATGAGCAAAAAAATTAACTTTTTGGATCTTACTAAATGGCTGCAATGAAACAGAGTGACAAATTTAAAAGGGTTGTGAATACTTTCCGTAACCACTGTATATTACAGCTGACACCCACCACTAACAGCAGGGATCAAAGCAGGCTCCAATCCCTGCTATTTAGACATTGCAGCGATCGCAGCGTCTAAATGAATGAGAAACGGTGCTGTGCACCATCCCTCCCCGCTCTGGGCCCTCCCATATTGAGATCACGAGGTGCAAATTCATTGGTAATAAAGGCTTTCAAAGTCGCCATGTTAAGGTGTCCATTACTTCCTGTCTCAGGCAGGAAGTAGCATAACCGTCAGCTTGGCACACCCTTTTGCATTATTTCTTTAATGCAGAAGGATGTACAAGCAATCAAGCCCTCTAGTGATCAAGTAACCTACGGAGGCTGCTTGTATAAGTATAACATTTTATATAAAATCAACCCCTTTTTGCCATTTAAATTTATAGTTACATAGTACGGTTGAAAAAAGACACGTGTCCATCAAGTTCAACCAAGGATGGGGAAAAAGTGGGCAAAGGGAGGGAGACAAGGATTTTAAGCCCAGCCTCTCCACTGGTTAATGCCCTGACACCCACAAGGCAACAACCAATCTGCTCCAGGGGAGACCAAATCTCTGACCCCAGAGCCTCCACCAGCCAGGATCTAGAATTTTACATAGCTACATACATATTAATATTCTTTAGTTTCAGGTAGTTATCTAAGCCTTTCTTGAAACTTTCTTGAATAGCTCCTCAGGCGGGCTATTCCACAGATTTACAGTTCTTATAGTGAAGAATGCTTTTCTCCTCTGCAGATTGAATCCTTTTCTCTCTATCCGAAGGGAATGTCCCCTTGTCTTTTGAGGGGGCTTTACATTAAATCATTTTTCCCCATACTTTTTGTAGGGACCATTTACAAATTTATATAAATTAATCATGTCCCCACCCGGAGCCATTTTTCTCAAGACTAAATAAGTTCAATTCTACTAACCTCTCCTCATAACTAAGATGCTCCATTCCTCTTAAAAGTTTGGTTGCTCGTCTTTGCAATCTCTCTAGCTCCATTACATCTCTTCTATAAACTGGAGCCCAGAACTGAACAGCATATTCTAAGTGAGGTCGCATAGTTACCAACCAAACTTAAAAAAAACATTACACAGAATTGGTATCGCTGAGTCCGTAAAAGTACAATCTAATAAAATGTATCATTATCCCGTATGCTGAACATCGTAGAAAACGAAAAAAATTCCAAAAGCCCAAATTGCGTGTTTTTGTCATTTCACGCCCCCCCCAAATTGGAATAAAAAGTGT